>PVLC010027370.1:0-22033 GCA_004027655.1 Graphiurus murinus
TTTTTTTTTTTAATTCTAAGCTGTGACATAAGGAAATCTCATAGTTCAGTCAACTAGAAGGGAGATAAAACAGTGTCCAGGCATTTCTTAATTGGAAATTTCTTTTTCTTAGCCCAAAACGAAAATTTCCATCTGTTCTAGCATCTGCTTACTGTGGTTCAAGAATTTCTCCAACTTAACAAGTAGGTGTGTCAATTGTGACATCTGGGGACTTTTATAAGGATACACACAAAAAAGAGATGGTTGGTGACTAGTTTCATCAGCTTTTTGCAGACCCTTTGTATATGCATAGAGTTCTGATAGTTGATCACAATATATTCCTGATCTTCTCTAAAAAGAAGCTTTGAATCAGAATTGTACCTCTTTTTCCTAATCCATTCATCATTCATTATGAGAAGAGAAGAAAGAGGTTTGCTCAGGTGTGGTCATAGTGGGATTTAGGAGGTGTGAATTCCAGGTCTATTTGTGTGGCTAAAACCCTTACAGCTTTGGAAGAGTTGCCTCATTTCTCTTTAACTCTATTTGTTCACTGGTAAAAAGGAAAACTTAAATGCTTCTCTATTCCAAATACACTGGAATGCTGAGGAAGAGGATATGCAAGAAATACAGGCTATGAATATAAAAGAAGACCACTACATGTGAGACTTGCACCTTCTCTTGTGCTTATTTTAGAAGCTTTGGATTCTGTAATTTTGTAATTTTTGCTTTCATTTGAGAAACTCCAGTCTTAAAAAAATTGAGGTTCTGAATATAACTGGCATAGATAAAGTTTTCATCTTTAAAAATCTTTTAAGGTATTTATGTTAATTTTTTTGTCTTTACAGTTTCCAGTATTTTATCATGTTTTTCAGTGAGCATCAGGCACTCAGTGAAGCAGAATTTTTGTGTAGCCATTTCTGTCTTTCACATTTGGAAATTGAGAAAGTGAGGGAAGGGGTATGACCATCCTTGGTATTCAGCCATGTGGCCAAAGCAAGTGTTCTTTGCTCTAATGTGTGTTTTAATTCTACTGTGGTTTGAGGGGTTCTTCTATACTCTCACAATATAGCTCATCCTGCAGTGGTTGTCAGGGGTGGCTCCAGGGTGACCTGAGACTTCTGTGTTGTTGACCAGTCAGCTAGTCTTCAGAATATGACCAAAACTCATGTACCTTCCAGTCTGGGAAGGTCTCAGCCACAGATCACTCTGAGTCATTCTATGGAAATTCAGCTTTCCTTTCCAGAACTGCCTCTTTTGATTTTATTGGAATTCTATGAGCTTTTGGAATGAAGCAAGGTATTGAGAATCAAAAGCAAACTTGTGGAACGTCCTACAAGCTGAATGTTAGTTGGGGGTTAGTATTTTCTTTAGTCACCAGATCGGAGTGAGAGTGTTCACTCATATTCCCTCAAGAAGAAAAGAATATGAGGGGTTTTTAGCCCTGCTCTGATCCTCCTTATTTTGTCATTTTACTAGAATCATGTATTTGCTATCCCATCTGTAGCCATAATATTACAGAATGAAGACTGCCCAATTGGAAACTGCTTAGGACAATGATGAAACAAAAATTCACTTGAGTTTTACTCTTAAAAAACCTACTTTGTAAGAAACAGATCATGATAAAATTCAGCCTTTCAACCAGGCTAAATGTTCTACAGATTTAAGTGCATAATTTAAAAGTTTAATATGTAAATTGTTATGGTGTAGCAATTATCTTTGTATGTAGGAATATGTTTGTGAGAAATATAAAGAAATTCTCTATGTGGTAATTCTACAATGTAATGAAACTCTTAGCGTACAAGGCATCAATGATAGAAAAACATTGAATATCTAATATTCATCCAATTAAAAACATGCAAAACAATGTGCTATGCTCATTATCTTACTGAGAAAAATGGAATTCAGAAAGCTGTTGATACTTTAGTTCTGAGAGGTTATTTTTGTTGTTGTTTAATCAAGCACTAATCAGGAGAGATGCACTTTATAACAGGAATACCAATTTATCTGACATCAAACTACTCAGGCAGTTAGCCTTAGATGATTATTCTTAGAATCATGTTAGCCTATTTCCAATTAAATGTTACTTCCTGTTATAGTGGTTACAATAGGCACAAATTTAAAGAAAACAAAGAAAAAAATTGCTTTTCTACCCTTTTATATAGTACATTGCCAACTTAAACCTTCTAGAATACAAATTAGCTAATTTATATTAGTTGAGAATCTTTTGATAGAAAACTACAGAAATCTTTTGTCCAAAACAACTCAACCAGAAGGGAAGTTCAGTATTTAGTTGAACACTGTGTATTTTATAGGACCAGGTTTGATTGCTGGTTTCACTTCTTCCCTGGAGCTCCACTTTACAGAAGGCTGTTTTAGTGGTTACCCATCTCATCTAACCAGAAAGAAAATTTCTCCACTTCAAGGTTAGAGCAAAAACTTGATTCTCATCAGGTGACCTAAAGGCACAGACCCATCCCTGAACTAATTACTGTGTTCAGGGAAGTAAAATTATGTGAAGCCTGGGATAAATGTATCTAAGGACATGGGAGTAGGGAGTGAGTACCTTCAGATGCATGGGTTCATCTGAGAAGGGTTGATACTTGGACCAAATTTAGGTTAGTTATCAAAGATAAATCTATGCTTGATTTTTCTTTGGTCTATTGTATTCTGTCTCCAAACCAGTTCCACATTTTCTTTAATAATTGTGGGATATGCATTATCTCTTTTAGAGGTACTGAGGGACACTTGGCTGGATAGAACTATTGTTTTGTTTCTTTTTTTGTTGTTGTTGAAAGAAGTGGCAAACCACTTTCCTACCACTTTCCTACTAGGTGAAGGACAATGAGGAGCCAACTTGGAGCTGATTGATTGCAGAGAGAGAAGTCCTAAGCAAATTCGCATTGTCAGAGACTTCTAAAAGAGAATAGAATCCCCTCCCTATTTCATGAATCCACTTTATCAGAACATCAGATAGGTTAAGATGATTTTGAACAATTTCACCTAAAGGAGTCTGTGCCCTTAAGGAAAGCAGATATTTAATTAGTGGATTGTAGAAAGCCAAGAAGAGTTTTTGCACACATTGGTAGCTAGAAGACTACTGGTGTGGTGTATAGGTGGAAGATAGGTGTTAGGACTCCTGTCCTAACAGGTGTCCATGGGAATAATGGCTAAGACCAAAAAGATGAAAGTAGAGCTGTAACTGTGAAGTCTAGACACAGTGCACCTCTGCATTGTTCTGCCTCACAGGGAAGGGTAAGAGAGTTCAAAGAATGTTCTGGACTGTATCACTTACCTACAGTAAACTTGTATGGCAGTGACAGCAAAAGTGGTGATTGATACTGGGACTACAAAATTGATCAGGCATCTTGAGTTCCTTCCCTTCCCTTTCCCTCCCTCCCTCCCTCCCTCCCTCCCTCCCTCCCTTCCTTCCTTCCTTCCTTCCTTCCTTCCTTCCTTCCTTCCTTCCTTCCTTCCTAATTCTCCTGCTAAAGATGATTACCCAAGAAAAGGAGGTAACACCATTGGACTAGGTAAGCTGCTGAGTTGTTTGCCTGGATAAGGGGAGTAGATTTCAATAGGCAGTCATTGATTTTCCTTTTAAATTGGTCCTGTGGGGTATTAAATAGTTAATTTAAATATTTAAAAGATTTATGATCTTCATTAGATCCCAGGTTGATGCTGGAGATCTCATTGATTTTACCTGATTTAATAGAACCCAGAAGTTACAGTCCTTTCTGAAATTTCTGCTTTCCCTTCTCCTGTGACTGAACCTTTAAATCTGATCAGAAATAAAAATAATCTTTAAAACAAATTGTTCCCAGATCATCAAATGTGGACTTTGGAAGTAATAGCATATGAAAAGAGTGAATGATTGGGAGAGGGGATGGGTCGATGGTCAGCTGAGGAGAAAGGTCCCAAGAATCTAGCCCTGGCCTGACCCATCCCTATGGGGAGGGCTGACTCCTGGACCCATCAGACATCTTGGCAGGCTTCTCAGCTCTCAGTCCAGCCTCCTTCACCAGATGCCTTCAAACAATCAAATCAAATTATTAGATCCCATCCTTTTCAAATTTGATATTCATAAAGCAAACTTTCAATTATATTTTGGCTTCCTCATAGGAAAGAAATTCACTAAATAAAGGACATATTCCATGGGAATTGTTGTCAAGGGATAACAGCGTCAAGCAGGGCTTTGAAAATAGCAATTTAGAAATTGATAGGAAAAAATACATTGGAAAATATAAAAGTAAATGAAGAAAAAAATATCAGACTCAGATCAAACCAAAATGGATGGTGGGAAGCTATTGGCTGTCTCATAAAGACAGTAGTAAAGACTGCAAAAAGTTAGTGTTTGACTTTGCTTCACTTTTGGGGAGACCTACTATGTAAGGTCCTGGGGATACAATGATTTATGAGAGATTCACATTCTCTGTTCTTGTGGACCAAAATTCTATGGGAGGAAAATTGACTGTATAACAGTAGTTGATAACTAATTATAAGTTTTTGGTAACAGGGATGAGAATGAGAAACCAAAAGTGCAATCAGGGCCTCAAGTGTGATGTCTGTCCTAGTTTGAGAGATCAAGTGAGACTTTTTGCAGGAAATAATGCGTGTGTTCTGTGATATGAGGTCCAAGGAAAGAAGAATTGTGCCAGGGCAGTTCTTATTCATGGAATGCCTTCAGTGTCCTCCTCTGGCCTCAGCAAAGAGCTCCAAGCCTTAAATAGTTCAGGAGAATCCTGTTGAACAGATAGCTGTTTTCCTCTAACACGAAAAGGCTCTGAATCTTCAACATGCCAAATTCCACACTGACTGCCAGCAAGGAACAGAGCAGGTCTGCTGTGACTGTCTGACATCTTGACAAAGGAGAGTGCACATTTTTTTTTCTTTTCGCGGTACTGGGGATTGAACTCAGGGACATTCTACCTCCGAGCTATACCCCCAGTCCTATTTATTATTATTATTATTTTTTGAAACAGGGTCTCACTAACTTGCGGAGTGCCTCACTAGGTAGCTGAGGCTGGCCTCGAACCTGGATCCTCCGGTCTCAGCCTCCCAAATACTGGGATTACAAGCGTGTGCCACCATGCCCAGCTCAGGGGTTTTATATTCTGTATTTCTGAAGGAGAATATTTAAAGTCTTCTTTCACCTGAACAGATCTATTCAGAGTTCAATTAAAAAATACCCACTAAGATCTGGAGGGCTAGTGGCCACTGACAGCCTTTCACATTTCTGAGTTCATGGTTTTCATCCTTCAAACGTAAAGAATGTTGATCAGACAAAAGTTGGATTTATTTTCCATGGGTCCACAGTAGACATTAAAGAAGTTGTTCCCTGTGATACAGTCATTTTCAGTGGACCAGCTGGAGCACCCTAAAAATGTGGACTTCAGATCGTCCACTCATAAGTTCTATTTTCTTTACTTCCTAGATTATCTCAGTAAGTTTGGGGCCTCTTTCCTTCAACTGTGAACCCAATTTCAAAATCCAAATAGAAGGCTCACACCCATGTTCCACAGCAGCAAATGGCTATCATTTCCTTAACTGTAACCCTTTGACTATCAAGATGAATTCAGGATACAGGTCAAAGACTCTTTTTCACTTATCTACAGAAATGTGTTAGATTAAGAAATTCCCACAGAGTATACATAAATACATAGCTTAAAACCTACAGATTATATCTTGGACCATTTAATGAATATATAATATATTCCTGAGAATTACCTAGGGGCGATCTCACATTTCTACAGTTTGCTTATTTTTGCGGAACCAGGTGCACGGCATCCTCCGGATTATCAAACCCTATAACCACGTGCTGAGTTTCTCCTTCCCCATCCTGCATGATGATGGCTCCCGAGAGGTCATTCAGAGCTACCCACCCAGCACAACCAGCACCACACACCCTGCAAAGGAGGTGAGTGCCCAGTGGTTCCCATTCGGCCTTCCTCTATTTTCATTTTTAAGATACCAAGTTTTAGGGCAATTTGTTACAAAGAAATAATGACTACTCATGCTTGATTCCTATTTGCCAGGAAGAGGGAGATTCTTTCACTTTACAGATGAATAAATTAGGTAAAAAGAGAATGTTAAATTTTCTTCAAAATCATTTAAACTGAACACTTGTGCAGCTCTACCAGCTGCCAGTCACTGGTCTAAATACTTTACAAATGCTAACTCATTTAATCCCAAAGCAGTCCTGTGAGGTAGGTGTGGTATCTGTTTTCTACTGAATTGCTTCCTCCCCAAATTCCTATGTCAAAAGCCTGTATGGAAAATATTTGTCATTACCAATCAGGGAAATGCAAATCAAAACTATACAGGGATTCCACCTAACTCCAGTTAGAATGGTAATCATCAAGAATACAAAAATACAGCCGGGCGTGGTGGCGCACGCTTGTAATCCCAGCATTCGGGAGGCTGAGCCCGGAGGATCCGGGTTCGAGACCAGCCTCAGCTACCTAGTGAGGCACTCCGCAACTTAGTGAGACTCGGTTTCAAAATAAAGCATAAAAAATAGGGCTGGGGGTGTAGCTCAGAGGTAGAATGCCTCTGAGTTCAATCCCTGGTACTGCAAAAAAAAAAAAAAAAAAAATACAAAAATACAAAAATACTTAGTTATTTTTCATTCATACAGTGGCTTTTATCAGAAGGAGGTGAGGAAGCCTAACACCATGGATTGACTATCCCCACAATATCCTGAGCCACAGATGTACACCCTCGTTTTGGTGGCCCCCACCATGAACTCTGAGCAGGGTCCTGTAATACATCTGACTGGTTAAAATCTTCACTAAGCATGCCCTTGAAAACGCCATATTGCCCTGGCATATTGCCATCTTTGTTAACCCTGGATGACACACAAGAGCCCTGGTTTCCCCCTGAAGCCTGGCTTCCTTTGTGAATCTTTCTGATTTCAGAGCACTCCAGTAAGGAGACAAGTGGGCTAGATACCGTCATTGCCATTCTTGAACCAAATGAGGCAAACACTGGGTACACAAATGTTCTCTACAGCATACAGTTCCATATAAAGTGAGAATGTTATTACTGAAAAAAAAAAAAAAAGAATACAAACATAATAATTACTGCAAGGTTGTAGGGAAATAGAAACTCTGACACACAGTTGGTGGTATTGCAAATTAGTACAATCACTATGGAGATCTGCATGGAGGTTTCTCAAAAGCCTAGAAATAGAACCACCAAATGACCCAGCTATACCATTCCTTGGTATCTTTCCAAAAGAATTAAAGTCAGGATACTATGGTGATACATGCATTCCATATTCATAGCAGAACAATTCACAATAGCCAAATTATAAAACCAACCTAGGTGCCTGTGGAAGCTAGAGAGAAAATAGGAAACACAAAGGACTTCAGATAAATGAGGCTAGATATCAGTAGAGTAAGGGATATAGGGAAGGAGGTGGGGAGGGGATAAAGGGGGATTGAAGAAGGAAACAGCTCAAATAACACTATGTCCATGTATGAAGGTGTCACTACCAATCTCACTACTAGGTATGGGGGGCAGGGAAGTGGAGTGGGATTTGGGGGGACACACACCAAGTGCTGTGTGCATGTATGTTTGCGTAACTTTGAACCTTGCTATGATATGTAATTACAATGCGCCATTAAAAGTATGTGTATATGTGCATGTGTATGTATACACTATACACTTTGTATATGTATTTTTCTTTATATATACTTTACATATATGTTTTAATGCCTGCCCGGCTTGTGCTGAACTGTAAGTAATCTCTCACCATCACTGTGTCCTCCTTTTTCACTCTCACACATTTCTAATGACTAGAACAAACATCTGATTGGTTGAGTCTCGGTCACAGTTCCTATTCTCCCAAACTGAATTTAGATCACGTATTTAGCTGTGTGGCAGACAAGTCAAAAATGGAGAAAAAAAAAAAATGTCTGTGGTACAAAGAACTACCCTTCTGTACTAATATAACTCAAGCATGGTCCAAGACGTAATTAGCCCTTGCCTTGCATTGAGACACTCAGCAGTTTCTTGGTGTTCCAGAACACATCTGACTTCCCAATATATTAATAAGAAGTTGCTATTTTACCAAAAGTATTGTGCACAGAGGGTAGGGTGTCCATTATAAATGACCCAGCAGAAACTTAGATTTTTTTTTCCATGAAATTGCTTGGTGTTCATCCTTAGTCTTCCTCTCTCAGCTTTTAGCATCAATTGTTATTTATTTTTTCTCTCTAAGGTCCCCATTACTGCCTTGATAATTTCAGTTATGTGCACACTCTAGTTGGCAAAAAACAAATGCTCTATCTGCAGTGAAACAGCAGCTCTCTGCTTGAACTCTCCAGTCTACAGGTAACATTGGTACCTGGTTGGGCTTTTGTGTAAGAAAAGAGGGAAGAGGAAGCTGTCCATCAATTCAAAGCTGCCTGCCTTACTTTAAAGATGCTCCAACTTGATTAAAAGCAAACAGCCAAACAAAAAATAAAAAGCAGAAGAACACCTGTGAGAGCTGGCCAGGATGTTTTTGTGGGCTGATTTAGCTGGTTTGGCACTCCTCCTTTAGTGTCTGGTGCTCTATCCTAAGTGGATTCTCACCATACTCATGCAAGAAATAGAGGGATAGTATGAGACTCTTTCAGAGGGGATTCTAGGGCTAGGGAAGCAGCAGCAGTAGTGATAGGTAGACGTGGTGAAAGCAACAGTGTGTTAAAGACTTCCCAGGGTATGTGGGCAGGAAAACTGGTTCATTCATCACAGCGGTTGATATGTCAGTTCCAATCTGAAAACCAATTCTCCACTTTATAATTATAATAACAGCCTGTTTCCTTATTCTGCATTCATTTTTCCATGTAGTATTGGGGGACAATTTGGTTTTCTACTCTAGGACTGTGGATTCTGGGTAAGGTTCTGATACAGTCCCAGACTTTAATTAACAGCAGAAATATAAGAACAGCTTGGTAGGGACCTGGCATTTTGGTAATTATCTTCTTTTTGCTAATTGTAGCCTTGCCTTTGTTTGAGTCACTAGAGGGCCAAAACATGTCTATTTCACACTTATGTGAAACAAAATCAGTGAGATTCTAGTGGCGAAGGGTAGGATGGATCTTGGTCTATTTTCTCTAAAGTATTAGATTTTTCAATTAGGGATTCTGTACTTCTCTGTGTGCGGTTTTTTCAGGGAATGCTCTAACTAAATAGAATATTCACTTAAAGCTAAACATTGATGATGTGTAATGAACAATCTGCTAAACGTTAATACAATTTATCCTTTCTAAAATTTATAAACATGACATATTGCTCGCACTTAGTGCTAATCTAGTTTAGACATTCATTTGGGTTGACCTATGACCATAATATATTATGTTCCTTGAGATATTTATCTTGTCATTTGGAAACAAGATTACAATTAATGTGACACACATGACTTTAAATTACTACTTCAACTAGAGATGTGTGAGTAATGAATTAGCTACAGCTTTGAACCCCTCTGCTTATAATTTAAATTGCCAGCCTTTAGTTAATGCCCGATTGTGGTCCATTAAATAACTCACAGAATTAAAGAATCACATATTGTTTTGATGCTAGACCTATGGGGGTATTTTTCATTTAATTTACCTAACCCTAGGCTAATGTATCCAAACTCATGTAAGAAAAACAGACACAAAAGAGCATTTAAATATTTGTGCTAATAGTAAAATAAGATCATAGTCATAATTTATCTAAACTGGATGCGCTAAAACATTTTTTTCTCTATTCTTATGGAGAAAAAAAGATATTAGAAAAAGTTATCTCATATCAGAGACTTAGTTCACAGGCATCTTTTGGGAGAGAGCTCCTTAAGAAAAAATCCAGTTTCTTAGCTGGGTGTGGTGGTGCACACTTGTAATCCCAGCATTTGGGAGGCTAAGACTGGATGATTCGGGTTTAAAGAATAAAAAATAGGGCTGGGGGCATAGCTTGAAGGTAGAATGCCCCTGAGTTCAATCCCTAGTACCACAAAAAAAAAAAAAAAAAAAAAAAAAAGAAAAAAATCCAGTTTCTTACATTGCCTATACCTCCTCGACATGGATGTAACCCTATTGTAAGTTGTGGACTAGCACAGGAGAGAAACATGATGAGCATTCATTGACTGATGTCTTTGATAATAAATGATAACCATAGTAATAGATGTCTACAAATCCTGAGTAATGACAGACTCAGTAATGCTCAGTGGCCTCCCTTTGCTGTGACCGGATGTGTGTGTTTAAGGTGTACAACATGAGGCTAGATGCATGTATACAGACCAAAATGATTACAGTCAGGAAAATTAGCATCTCCGTTTCCTCTCATAGTTACCCCATTCAGTGTGTGATAAGAGCATCTAAAATCTATTCTCTTAGCAAATTTCCAGTATACAAAACCATGTTATTAACTGTAGTCAACAAGCTGTGTGCTAGATCTCTTGGATGTATATTTATTTTCTTATTGAGCTCTTGATGCTAGGTACTGCATTAAAGTGTATTTTATGTATAAACCCATGTTTTGTGTTAATGCATACATATGTAATTTAATATATAGCATTTACACTTACAAGTAACATATACCTGCCGTTATATGCTATATATAATTTAATACATATGAATCCTCTCTGCAACAAGATAATACTGCTCTTATGGGCAGGGGCTATATTTTAGACCTCTTAAGGTTTTCCCCCACAGGCCTGGCAAAAACTATTCACATAATTGTCACTCAATAAAGACTTATTGAATGCAAGTTAAGATGTTCTTTGTGACTTTACATTTTATAGTGGACTAGAGGGCACATAGTTCCACAGGGTTAATAGAACTACGAATAACTCAAGCCAGTGGGAAATGTAGCAGTAATATAAGAAACATAGCTTTTCCACTAATTCATTAATCCATTCTCAATTCACCAGATTCAATCCATCATCAAGTTAAATGATTGGTACTAGGCTGAGGTGGAAGGTAAATTATAAATAAACTTCTGCATGTTTAGAGTCTAATGGAAGAGCCCAGACTAGTATATATGAGCATGAGAACTATTAAATGCTGAAATCATATGGTGCCATCTATAAAATGAGTTCAGAGCAAAAATGGTATTAGAAGAGGCAACAAGGTTGGGTATGGTGGTACATGCCTGTAATCCTAGTACTTAGGAGCTGGAGACAGGAAGATCATAGGTTTGAGGCCAGCCTCAGCAACTTAGTGAGACCTTGTTTCAAAATAAAAAAAATAATAGGACTGGGGGTATAGCTCAGAGGTCAAACATCCCTGGCTTCCATCCCCAATACCACCAGAAAAAAAGGAGCAAAATAACAGTATTTGGGACATAGACTTTTGAGTCAAATGGATGGGTCTTGAATCTGGGCTCTGCTACTTTTTAGCTGTGTATCTGTGTATTGGGACACAGTTACTTAATGGCTCTGAGCTGTTTTCAACTCTCAAATTGGGTCCTATTCCCCTTAGTGGAGCTGTAATAATTAAATAAGATCATATGTGGTAAGCACTTAGAATGAAAAGCCTTAAGGGAAAGTGATATTTTATTTAGACATTAAAGGATTAAGCTTCCGGTGAAAGAAGAAATTACCAAAGTTTTCTTAGGTAATAGAAAATGAGCATAAGCAAGAGAAGGCAGCAATGAGAACAGCAGGTGTGAGCAAGAATGAAGGAGTCTGTCTGAACAAAGGAGAAAGTTGGTGGCAGTAGGAAATCAAATTTGTTCAGTAAAAGGGTTTAGGTAGTTGGAAATCTGTATAGTCAAAAGTGTTCTGTCTAGAAGTAGCACATAGAGTGGAGGATTCTCCCTGGCTCCATAATTCTCTGTAGAATTCCAGCATAGGTTTTGAGTGGCATGTTGTTGTGAATGAAGTACCCCTTTATACTGGCTTTCTCTGTGAGCGCTTGAAACGTTGTCTTGAATATTATGAACAATGCATATTTTGGTTTTTGTATAAACTAATGAGTTTGCATGCCAACAGTCCTCCACTTTGCAGTTATTCAAATTTGCTATAAAAAACTGAATCTGTCTATGCAGAGCTATCCAGCTCTAAACCAGGAAGAGTAAATGCTTAATAAAGATGCCAATAAGTACTTAGGAATCTTCAATGAAAGTTCTGTGAAAGTGTGATATTAAAGTAGATTCTGTCAAGAATATATATTCAGAATTTTTGTCTTCCATTATAGTGCTAATTTTTTGGTATCGTTTATGGTATATTCTCTTAAAGTATTTCAGAATACTTTAAAAGAGGAATTAATTATAACACACACTGATTTAGAGTTTCTACATCAAAGATTTTTCCAGGTTTTCAAATAAGAAAATGTATATCATTTAATAATTAGTGTTAGTTTACTAAACTAACTGTAAAGTTTGCTAAGACCATCAATAACTTGAATTATAGAATGACTTTATATGACATCTTTTGAAAAAATACCTTTTAAAAATATCAAACTCATTTTATGTTCTAATTTTAAGTGAAATTAATTTAGTAGCAACCGGCTGGATAGCTTGATTTTCCCATGCCCAAGTGCTTGGAGTAACCCATATTTCTTGAACTTGACTATTGTACTCTAAGAAGAATGTCTTCAAAAAATAAATTGTTATGCTATATCCTTTAGAAATAGCTATTTGAGGAGTTTATAGTATTTCCCCAGATGTCTGATTGAAACTGTCTGATTCTTATGTAGATTTTCTTCAACACACAACATTTGGTTTGCAGAATTGAGGCTTACAGGAAAATGGTTGCCTAACGGAGGCAGAAGTATAATTATGATATCATTAGAAATATTTAAATATAAATAACATTCTATATTTGTCCTTGTCACTTGTCTGGGCTTTGACAGGAAGAACCAGTTTTGATGGGATTCCTGTGGCCCCATAGATTTTTATCCTGTTATCCAATTTTCCGCTGCACTGCTCTCCTTCTGTCAAACTGACTGCCAGCCAGCCTTACGTTTTCCCGAGAGGAGGAGCGAAGCTTTGTGTCAGAGTGGACAGAAGAAGGAGAACAAAAACCTGATTTTCCCTCTCCAAGTGCTTCTCTCTCTCTCTCTCTCTCTCTCTCTCTCTCTCTCTCTCTCTCTCTCTCTCTCTCTCTTTCTAATGGAAAATTCCATTGTCTGAGAGGTGAAGAGAAAGGGGTAGAAGGAACAGGGAAGACTTCACATTTTCATTCAATGGAGCAAGATATTGTTGCAAAATAGGCTCAGATCCACAGCTGAGCAGCATACAGATCAGGAGACAGTTTTCCAGGATGCTCAGAGTCACAAGGGTTGCTGAAATGCTGCCAAGGCTGGTTCGTGCTGAGTATTCCCTAGCATTTCAAACAGTGGCTTGCTAGAAAATGGGAAAGAAATATTTTCCTTCCACGTGAAGACCTCACAGTGGATGCTATTTTACTGTGGGTTTTCAATTGATACTTACTTGTGTGGCAAGGCTTGGAGCAGAGAACAGATAGGTAACAGAAACAAATGGATTGGACAGGCTGTTAAACCATAGGGAAGAATAAGAAGCGGGGCGAGGTGGCAGACTCAAGGTCCTAAATACAAAATACTCAATTGCAAAATTCCAGAGCCACCCAATATGTGCTCCCCAACTACTAAATTGCAAAGACCTTCAGAATATCGGTTTGCCAAAACAAAACCATATTCTTCAGGCCCATACATACCTTTAATCTGAACATGGTTATGGTTTTTTGGTTGCAATTTCTGAATTACAGAAAGAGTGGTCTGAAGAGCCTGCCAAGGAGCCATGATACACAAGGCAACTCAAAGGACAGTTTTTTATAGCTATAATTATTTATTGATAAGCATAAGACTTTACCCTAGGTCAGAACTGTATTCTGTCCTTATTTATATCATGTATACCTTATAATCTTTGAAAATATGTTGATTCATTACATGTATAAAAAGCATAAAGTCCAGTAAACATTTTCCTTCTAATTTACATTACATGTAAACCATGTGAGTTGCTATTGAAATCTTGGGAATATATTTAGCACCACATGGATCAGATTTCTAATACCTCTAACTACTAATTAATTATGAACAATTAAAGATGTTGAACTATATAAGAAATTCTGCTTTAAAGTTTTACAGTTTACAATTCTGTTGTGAATTTAGTCAAATATCTTGGTGATTATGTTATGATTTTTCTCATAAGGATGTGAGAACATACAATACTGAGAATAAACTTGGGAGAAATTTATTCCTGCTGGTTTTCTCGGTAGTCTATGCTTTAAAATGTGGAGGTATTATTACCTTATGGATTAGGGATTTTTCTTTTATCTTTGGTTAATAGAATATGAAAAAGTCTGATCTACTTTCTGATATCAAAAAGGGATTGTGATGCCTATCAAAGTTCTGGGCTTTGGGAATTGCCTAACAGATGCTTGAGTGAATGTATTTGCCACTTTGATGTAGGATCAAATCCTGCTTTAAGTCATTGTTTTCTATGTATTGATACATGTGTAGTATTCTTGACTGCATTTTGAAACAAATTTAAGCCCATTCTAATTTATAATTACTTGGCACAAAATTTGATGTTTCCAATATACATGTGCTGATATTTTAAAGAGGGTTCAACCCAGAACTCTGCCTGGCTTACTTTTAAAATTATTTACACTTACAGTGCAAAATGTGATGTTTTGATGTATTTATACATTGTGAAATGATTAAATCTATCACCTCACATAGTTATCATTTTGTATGTGTGTGTGAAGAACATTAAGATCTCTCTCAGCAATTTTCAAGTATATTTTATCATTAACCATAGTCATCATTATATGCAATAGATATCTAGAATTTATTATCTAACTCAAACTTTATATCCTCTGGACAACATCCCTGCCTAACTCCTGAGCCTTTTGCCACCATTCTACTCTTTGCTTCTGTGAGTTTATTCTGATTTCACATGTAACTGAGATCACGAAGTGTTTATCTTTCTATGCCTGGCTTATTTCACCTAGCATGATGTCCTATGGATTAATCCACGTTGTTGCAAATGACAGGATTTCCATCCTTTTGAAGACTAAATAGTATTCTGTTGAAAATATGTACCATATTTTCTTTATTCATCAGTTCAACCGTCTTTTAGTGTGATTCTATAGCTTGGCTATTGTGAACCGATGTCTTCGACATACTGATTCCAGTTCCTTTGACTGTATGCCCAGAGGAGTGGGGTTGCTGGGTCATACAGTAGTCTTATTTTTATTTTTTTTTCTTGAGGAACCTCCTTACTATTTTCCATGATGACTATACCAATTTACATTCCAAGCACAAAGATTCCCTTTTTTTCTGCATTCTTATCAATATTTATTATATTTTTGCCTTTTTGATAATTACTATTTTAGCAAATGTAAAGTGATATCTCCTTGTGGTTTTAATTTATATTTCTTTGCATGACAATGTTGAATATTTTGTCATATTTGTTAGCCATTTGTATATCATCTTGGGGAAAATATTTAGTTCCATTGCCCATTTGAGAAATTAACTTATTTTCTTGCTATTGTTTGTATTCCTTATATATTTTGGATCTTTACCCCTTATCAGGTGTATGGTTTGAAAATATTTTCCCCTATCCCATGAGTTGCATCTTCCCTGTGTTGACTGAGTCCTTTGCTATGCAGAAGTTTTTAAGCTTCATGAAATCTTATTTTTCCCTCTTATTGCTATACTTTTGGGATCACATCTAAAAAAATCACACTTTCACATCTTAGTTTAAATCTTTCCATTTTGATGTAATTTTATACATCATATAAAATATGAATAAAAATGAAATACACCACAAAAATTTAATTTGCCTGCAGGTGAATGTCTAGTTTTCTAACACCATGTATTGAAGATTCTCTCCTTGTTGTATATTCTGGGCACTCTTGAAGTTTACTTGACTATATATGTGTGGGTTTATTTCTGAGCTCTTTATTCTGTTCCATTGGTTGATGTGTCTGTTTTTATGCTTATGTTTTATGCATGATGTTTTGTTTAATATATTTTTGTAGTATATTTTGAAATCAGTTAATAGGATA
This sequence comes from Graphiurus murinus, assembly GCA_004027655.1. NCBI lineage: Eukaryota > Metazoa > Chordata > Mammalia > Rodentia > Gliridae > Graphiurus > Graphiurus murinus. The sequence continues at coordinate 15,983 of PVLC010027370.1, forward strand.
CCTATAGCTTCATTCTTCTTGGTCAAGATTATTTGATACACTAAGGATTTTTTTTCTGATCCCATATGAATTTCAGGATTATGACATTTTCTACATCTATAAAAAATGTCATTTGAATTTTGCTAAAGATTACACAGAATCTGTAGATTGCTTTGTATGTGTTTTGGACAATTTTAAAATATTAATCTTTCAATTCATGAACAACGACGACTATCTTTCAAATTATTTGTGCTTGCTTTAATTTCTTTTATTATTACCATTCCTAAGTGTTTTATTTATTTTGATGCTGTTGTCAGTGAGATTATTTTCTTGATTTCTGTTTTTGATAGTTTGTTGATACTTTCTAAAGAGTCACAATAATGGATATAGTTAATGATACATATATTATCTTTTACCTTTTACCTTAAGGGGCCAAGGTAGAGACAAATTAGGAAGAGAAAAAAGTGGTCAATGACAGTATTTTAGTGTCCACTAATTTTTAACAGAGCTAACATCAAGTAGTCAGTATATCTGAAGTAGAAGAAGCTAAGCATCTAACTATTAAAAAAAAAAAAGCCTTAAAGATTTGTTGGTGTCAGATCTGTACGTTGACTTTAGCTCCAGACAACCAAAAAGAATTCTATTTTAGTATGAAATGTGATAGAGACACTCATATCCAACTGTCTTTCCTCTATGAAAATTTCTGCTCATTAGTTATCTATAGTTCATTGAGAAAGTATAAGATATTAACAGGATAAGATAGATTGAATTCCCTAAATATCTACTTAAGATTGCACTAAAAGCTCACAGACAAATAGAAAGGAGAAAAAGAAGCTAGAAATTTCAACTTATATTTGCTTGTCTCTCTTAAAGAGCAGAAGAAAATATGTGCACCAATATTTTCTGACTTTATTACAGGAGAAAACCTACTCTGGGTTTTACTATTTTTTAATGAATCAAGATTATAATATGTCAACTCATCTGCATAGTTTCAGGTTCTTGTGAAGTGGATTTTCCTGTTCACTAGAATGAATATAAAGCTAAATGTAAGGTATCAGGAGACACTTCTGTATGCATGTGTGTATTTTTTAATACAGTTGGGGCCATGGGAGATCTCACTCCTTTAAGATTTGCTGGCTTCCTGTTTATGTCCTGGTTGTACCATTACACTCTTAACCTGTCCCGTTTTTCAGTTCATGGCTTCCAATAGTATTTTTTTTTTTAATTGTCCAATAGCATTTTAATGGGGTCTGTTTTGCCGACCCATATGGAAAATGTTGTTTCTGTTGTTCCAATAACAGTATGAAATATAGTCTGTGGTTGCTTTTTGGGCTAAAAGAAACTCATTACAATTTCCTGTTCCTCCTACTGTTGCCAAAACACATTATTGTTCTCAGGTCTGGAGATGTCTTTTTGAATCTGTGACTATTTTTTTGTTAAGCTTTTTTTAACATCATATAGTTTGTAAATGTAGCAAAATGGACTCTAAAGAATCAGGAAAGTCCATTACTACTAAAGACAGACAGAAAAATAAACAAACCTTTTTGGGGAGAGAAATGTGTGTGGTTCTTTATATATACTAGATAGTATAAGGAGCTGGAACTCTTAGCTATACTGTACAAGAATGGAGAAGAAAGGAAAATGAAAAATATTTGACAAATATTCAAGTCCTTTAAAGCTTCACTACTCAAAATGTGGGGAGCGTTGGCATCACCTGGATGTCTGAAATGCAGACTTCTAGGCCTTACTCCAGATCTAGTAAATAGCAATCTGCATCTTAACAAGATCTTGGGTGACTAGTGTGCACATTGAATTCCTAGAAATGCATAGCTGGTTTCTATGCAGTCCACACAGTCATTCCAAATATATCACCAGGTGATGTTTTTTTATAAAGCATTTAAGTTAAGTTTACTGAGGCACACGGCACACTGCTTTGTAAATACAGCCTGAATTCTTTTTTTTTTTTTGCAGTACCGGGGATTGAACTCAGGGGCATTTACCTCCAAGCTATACCTCCAGTCCTATTTTTTATTTTTTATTTTGAAACAGGGTCTCACTAAGTTGCAAAGTGCCTTACTAAGTAACTGAGGCTGGCCACGAACCCAGATCCTCCAGTCTCAGCCTCCCAAGTACTGAGATTACAAGCGTGCGCCACCATGCCTGGCTCTGAATTTGTTTCAGTCTGGGACACAAGTGAATTCACCTTGGTCAATATGATCAGTTTAGTTTTTAATTACTATCTTCAAGATAGATAAGCTTTTCTGAGCTTCAAGATAGATAAGCTCAGAAGAGAATACAAGTTAAATCAAACATCAGAGGGTAACATATGAAAAACTAAAATACCTACAACCATGCTGTACAATGTCTAGGTGTGTTTAAGTGTGTTAATCTTCAAAATTGTGTATTTTTATTACTTGATTGTTGACAAGATAGTTACTTTTCACTTTCATGTGTGTAAAAATGCCACTGGGGGAAGGAAACATATGTTTTACTTTTGTCAAAATTCAAAACTGGCTGAATGAATTAAGCTCAAATATTCAAAATGATTCACCTTTGTGCTGAGCCTTTCTTATCATGGTGCCAGCCAGAGTTTTGAAAGTCACTTGAGTGGCATTTGTGATGGTAGGTTTTAATAAGGGACCCTCCCTCCCTTTAGCATTCAAAGTTGATCATTCTAAGAACTGATAGTTGAAAGTGATCACTGATATTTGCTGTTTTATATTCATGCCTATTGATCTGATGGGAGAGAAGTATTTGTTTTCTTAGATATTTTCATTTCTTTCTCCTTTTGTTGTCTCCTTTCCTTTCTTTTGTTCTTTAGTTCCTTGCCTCCCCTCTTTTTTTCCCCTTAGTTACCTATTTTGTATATGACCTTTTTTCAGACTGCAAAATTACTCAGGAAGAACAGAGGATATACCTTGTCTTCCAAAATCTTCCAAGTGCTGGATACTTTCCTAAGATAAAACGCCTCTTGTCATGTCCTATCCGACGGTTTTCTTGCTGTCATTATATATTCAGGGCCAGTTACTTCTATTTTTTACTTTATTTTTTCCCCTCCTTCCTCACCACCATATTTTTCTCAAACAAATATATCAGTTACTATGGAAACATATCACTTTCTGGGTGTGGTGACCACTGCAATTTATATATGACTCTTAAAATATGGGTACAGAAAACTAACATCTCATATCACCCTTCTGACACTCTTCATGCTGTTTCTAGATATGTTTTGCTTTGACTGAGATGTCATCTTTCTGTAAAACAGGTCTTACTTGGTTCAGTGCATTTGAAAGTTTATTTTAAGCAAAAATTTCATTTTAACATCTCACATAATTAACAAGACAGATTAGAAAGGCATGCTGATTTGGTCCTAAAATAGATGGGTAGTACCAAATTCTGTAACAAATTTACCAAACTCTATGAACTATGAAAAAGAAATCAAGAGAGTGAATATAAACTGAAAATACTTTGTGTGTGCGTGTGTGTGTGTGTGTGTGTGTGTGTGTGTGTGTGTGTATGTGTGGTGGGGATTGAACCCAGGGGCATTGTACCTCTTGGCTACACCTCTAGTCCCTTTTATTTTTTATTTTGAGACAGAGTCTCACTCACTAAGTTGCTAAGTTTTGTTAGGTTGCTGATACTGGCCTTGAACCTGTGATTCTCCTTCTCAGCTCCCCGAGTACTGGGCTTACAGGTATATACCAGCACACCTGGAGAAAATTACTTTTTAAGTTTGTGTTTCAGATCTATGGTGGGTTGCCTGTGAAGTGGGAAGGGGTATTTTCCTTATCATGTCACAGAGTGAACAATGTTGGGAGGAAACATTTTCCTCTACCAGTTCAGGTTCCAATGGTGGGGCTCATACATTGCAAAGAGACCTGTAGTGAGCAACTCTCCATGTACTCAAGGGTGAGTGCTTATATATCAACTTAACAGAAGGGGTTCTAGAGCTTCAATGGAAAAGTATAAGAGGTTCTGTTAGGTCTTTTCTTCCTGATGCTAATGGGCACTCTCCTTGGCTGGACACTCCCCCAGAAGGGAAGGAGGCTAGTGATTGTATTTCCTGGGATGTATACTTTAGTTAGATAAGAAAAATTCAGATAAATATTTGTCTGTTGATTCCTGTAAACCCCTTTCCAAATTTTGGCTTGCATGTGTTTTTTTTTTTTAAGCTTTATTTTGTACTTATATGTTAATTTTGATTTTAGTCAAATAAATTTAGGAAATGTGTGTCAGTATATATTTGAAAAGCACATCTCTGCCTGCTTCAACAAAAGGACTTAAGAAAAAAGAAAAAGCAAAAGATTTAGCCTCTGTGCTCTCCTATAAAATATTAGAATCAATTACAGTGGTGATGGAGTTCAGGACATGCTGCCCCCAAATATGGCTTCCTGGCATTTGAAAAACCACAGAGGTGAGAAAGCCAGGTCTAATGGGCTTCATCTCCCCTAAAGCAAGTCATGAGACACTCCTTATGAGAGGTGTCTTCCCTATTCTAGTTCCCTGGAGAAAGGGAACATCCTTACCCATGAAGACATGGGGACACAGAAGAATCTGAACAAACATGCCCTGCTAGGTTCCTTTCAATTAATTCCTATTATCTCATACTGGCTCTGTCCAGTCACACGTCTCTGCGACTGTCCCGTTTTCATGGAACCAATGCACTAAAATACACAGGTATCCCTGCTTCTTTGAATCTTCATTTCCTTAAGAAACTGCCTATGTCACATAAAATTATATTAAATAAATTTGCATTCTTTTATCTCATTAATCTGTCATTTCTTATGTGGGCTTTAGCCAAGAACCTAGAGATAGGTGAGAAAAAATGTCCTTCCTCCCCTACGGTGGCTAACATAGCCCCTTTGTTAAAATTGTGGTATAATGATACATCATATAACTACTGAATCTATGTTCCATATTCTTCCCAGCATGAAGGATGCTTCATTTCTTTATCTTTAATATGCTTTTATTGGTGCACTACAGTCTCACATCTTAATGCAAATCATGCTGACAGTGACATATATGCCCCCCCAGCTCCCTTTCCCTCCCCCATACAGAGTACTGAGACTGACATTGGTCTTTTCACATATGTACACAAAGCCAATGGTAGTAATTCTGAAGGATGCTTTAGAAAGTAAAATTTAAGGAATGACCAGGAATCCGAATGAACATGAGACACTCCTTATGAGAGGTAATAGACAATGATAGAAGCATTGTATTTGGCTTCAGTTTTCCCACCCTGAGGTTTTCTGGATTTTTCAAACTAATCCTTACTGCATTTATTTCTGGGGTCTTTGATTTTTGGCTTCTTTTCCTGGCTCATTGCTTATTTATTTATTTATTGTACTGAGTGTTGAATCCAGGATTTTTTTAAACCCAAGTCCTTGAAAGAGTGAGTTGAGTTGGCTATAATTTTATATTGTATATCGAGATCAGCTTTCACTCTAAAAACTGTTATCAAAGTAGTGCAACTCTTGGGGGACTTACATAACTATAAATATGACTATCTCATTATATATGATTCTCTTCAGTATTTCAACTACCCCAGAAAAGTGTTGAATGATTCAAATATAGTTTATCAAAATGGTGACTCCAATGACTTCTCCGTTGGTGATATTAACTCTCTGTTATCTAGTATCCCTCCCTCCGTCCTTTCTTTTTTTCTTTCTAAAATATATTTGGGTTTGGAAACCCTTTGGCTTGCAAAATTATCTGTTCCCCAGTATAGAGGAAGTGAGAAACTGCAGAATGTTTCCCACAGTTATTTGAAAGGCTGGTTGGTGTGCTGTGGGGACAGTGACTCTGGCCCTCCCTGGCAGTTCAGCCTGGGAGCAGAGGCAGCCTGGTTTGGAGAGGCCATGCATAATTCTTAGGAGATTCTCACCTGGTGCTAAAGAAGCCACTGTTCAGCTTCTGTCCTTTAATAAAAGCACCTGGATCCAAAACATGATTTTTTGTTTTTTACATTTTCTATGAACAAAAGTAACTGCCTTTAGTCAGGCAACATACAATTATGTTGTTATGGCATGCATCTTTAAAGCAACCTGTTTTATCTAGAACCTGCTTAAATTA
>PVLC010027371.1:0-21931 GCA_004027655.1 Graphiurus murinus
TTTTTTTTTTTTTTTTTTTTTTTTTTGTAGCACTGGGGATTGAACTCGGGGACATTCTACCTCCGAGCTATACCCCCAGCCCTATTTTTTATTCTTTATTTTGAAACCGAGTCTCACTAAGTTGCGGAGTGCCTCACTAGGTAGCTGAGGCTGGCCGCGAACCCGGATCCTCCGGTCTCAGCCTCCCAAATGCTGGGATTACAAGCATGGGCCACCACGCCCGGCTTATTTCATCCATTTTTATCATTTTGTAGTTTTATATCATTTTATATTTTAACACAACACTAGCATTTTACTTGACAGCTATTCTAGCATTTATTTATGGTACTGGGGATTGAACCCAGGGGCATTCTACCTCATATATACACCCCCAGCCCTATTTTTTATTCTTTATTTTGAAACAGGGTCTCACTAAGTTGCAGAGGGCCTGGCTAAGTAGCTGAGGCTGACCGCGAACCTGCGATCCTCCTGTCTCAGCCTCCCAAGTACTGGGATTACAAGTGTGTCCCACCACACCTGGCCTATTCTAGCCCTTTAAAACATTCTCAGACAAGTTCTTCTAGTTGTAACTGAGAGGTGAAAGAGGAAATGTTCAGAACAGAGCGCCTACCTTATTTCCTGGGAGTCGGGCTGGGACCCTCAGAGAGGTGACCTGTTGGTTTAGTCATTTCTTTCTGGCCACCACTAGATGGCAGCACTGGTCCAGAACTGCTGGGTATGTTCTGCCCTGAACCTGGAGGGTGGGAAGGTTTTGAGGGCCTGCCAGCCAGCCATGGGGGTACCAAGAGGTGGGGGAGTAATCTTGTACCCTTCCATTTTTTCTAATCTAGAGACTTTTGTAAATTGGATGTTTATAAGGCAGGAAATGAAGCACAGAAAGAATATCTTGTCTCATCTGATAATTTTTTTCCTTTTTTCTTTCTGTACCTGTAGTTCCTTCAGAAACAGGTAACACTTTCTGACTTTCATTTTGTATTCTTGCATCTTGCTCTTATAATGCTTTTGTTTCTCACATAAAGAATAATGAAAATTAATATACTATGACTATGGCATGGATGTAGTCTGCATGCAAATTCCTATAATACAGATGATAAAATATTGCCAGTTGATTTTTCAAATGTTGCAGGAATCCTGGTTTAAACACTGTAGTACTTAATACCATCCGTGATTAAAAAAAAAAAAAAAGATAAGTGATTTTTACACATGGCTATTAATAAAATATCTAGCATTTTATTTTATTATTGTAAAATAAATCAAAATCAGAGTTTTCAGTAGTGGGTATTGGTATCTGCCAGTGTCACCTTATTTGTGCTGATGCTCACTCGGCACATCTGGGTTGTGTGTGTGTGTGTGTGTGTGTGTGCGCGCGCGCGCGTAGGGGGGGGTCACTGGAGATTGAACCCAGGGGCATTTTACCTCCGAGCTACACCCTTAGCCCTATTTTTATTATTTTGAAACAGGATCTCACTATGTTATAGAGGGCCTCACTAAGTAGCTGAGGCTGACTGCGATCCTGAGATCCTCCTATCTCAGTCTCCCAAGTACTGGGATTCCAAGCTGTACCACCACACCCAGCTTTAAGATTCTGTTTTTAAGTAAATAAGTAAAAAGGACTATGGTTGTAGCTTGGAGGTATAATGCCCAGGGTCCAATCCCTGGCACAACTCCCTCCTCCCAAGTAACAAAAAAAAGGGGGGACCTACTTTTGGGGAGGTTTTTTGTTTTGTTTTGTTTTTGTTTTTGCGGTACTAGGGATTGAACTCAAGGGCATTCTACCTCCAAGCTATACCCCAAGCCCTATTTTTTATTCTTTATTTTGAAACAGGGTCTCACTAAGTTGCAGAGCGCCTCACTAGGTAGCTGAGGCTGGCGGTGAACCCGGATCCTCCAGTCTTAGCCTCCCAAATGCTGGGATTACAAGCGTGCGCCACCACGCCCAGCTTTTTGGGAGATTTTAAAAGCTAAGGAATATTAATCTTTTTTTGTTGTTGTTATTGCTGGGGATTGTACCATGGGCATTCTACCTCTGAGCTAAACTCCCAGCCCTTTTTATTATTTACTTGGTACTGGGAATTGAACTACGGTATGTTCTACCTCCAAGCTACACCCTCAACTCTATTTAGTTTTTTATTTTTGAGATTGGATCTTTCTAGTTCACTGAGGGTTCCGCTACTTGCTGAGACTGTCCTTGAATCTGTGATCCTCCTGTCTCAGCCTCGAAGGTACTAGAATTACAGGTGTGCACCACCATGTCCAGCTAATTAATTTTTCTGTGTGTGTTTGTGTTTGTGTGTGTGTGTGTGTGTGTTTTACTAGGGATGAAATGCAGGGGCATTCTGCATTTGAGCTACACACCCAGCCCTTTTTTTAAATTTTGAAACAAAGTCTCTAAGTTAGTGAAGCTGGCTTCCAACCTGTGATCCTCATGTCATAGCCTCCCAAGTACTGTTATAGGTGTGAGCCACCACGCTTGTCTGAGAATATAATTTCTTTTCTTTTTTTTTTTGGCAGTACTGGGGATTGAATTCAGGGGCATCCTACCTCCGAGCTTTACCTCCAGCCCTATTTTTCATTCTTTATTTGGAAACAGGGGTCTCACTGAGTTGCGGAGTGCCTCACTAGGTAGCTGAGGCTGGCCTCGAACCCGGATCCTCCGGTCTCAGCCTCCCAAATGCTGGGATTACAAGCGTGTGCCACCACGCCCGGCTCTTCTTTCTTTTTTTTTTGGATACTGCGGATTCAACTTAGGGGCATTCTACCACCTAGCAACAAACCTAGGTAGTCCCATTTCATTTTTTATTTTGAAGCAAGGTCTTACTAAGTTGATGAGGGCCTTTCTAAGTTGCTGAGGCTGGCCTGGAACTTGCAGCTTTTGAGAGTACTGGGAATATAGGTGTGTACCACCACATCCAGCTTAAGAATCTCCCCTCCCCCCCCCCTTCCTTCCCCTGGGGATTGAACCTAGGGGCATTCTATCTCCAAGCTACACCTCCATCCCTTTTTATTTTTTGTTTTGAAGCAGGATCTCCATCGGTTGCTGGGGCTGTCCTTGAACCCAGGATCCTCCTGTCTCAGGCTCCCAAGTATTTAAATTACAGGTGTATACCACCATGTCAAGCTGTCATTTCTTGAATCATATGTTTGCATGTTCCCTACTTCCATCAGTGTCCTAGAAGAAAACCATATTGCTAAATTACATGTGAACAGCTCATTTCTTCATAAGATTGGTATTGTAAACAGGAAATTTAAGATAAAAGCAAATCACTTAATAATGCCTTCTTTGCACAACCTAAATTATGGTCAGCAGAATATAGCTTCGTTCACTGGGGTTTTAGAAACTTGCCCTTTCACTTTGGCTCCCATTACAGATTCTTGTTTGTTTGTTTGTTTGTTTTTAGTACTGGGGACTGAACCTCAGGCCTTGCACATACTAGGAAAGTGCTCTGCCACCTAGCTATGTCCTCAAACCCCCCCCCCCCCCCTTTTTGTGGTACTGGGAAGGGAACCCAGGGCATTCTACCTCCGAGCTACACCCCCAGCTTCCCAAGTATTGGGATTACAATCGTGTGCTGCCACGCCCGGCTCATGTCCTCAACCCTTAAAAAAATTTTTTTTTGTACATAGGGTCTAGCTAAATTTCCAAGTCTGGCTTGAAACTTTTCATCTTTTTGCTTTAACTTTCCAAGTAGCTGAGATTATAGGTATGGACAGGTCCTCTTTTACTTTTTTTTTTTTTTTTGTGGTACTGGGGATTGAACCCAGGAGTATTCTACTACTGAGCTACAATATCCCCAGATCTTTTTTTTTTTTGGTGGTACTGGGATGGAACCCAGAGGCATACTACCTTCGAGCTACACCCCAAGCAGCCTAATTTTATTTTGTATTTGGAAGCAGGGTCCTACTAGGTTATTGAGAGTCTGACTACTTGCTGAGGCTGTCCTTGAACCTGTGATCCACCTATCTCAGTCTCCCAAGTTACTGGGATTACGAGCATGGACCACCACACCCCGCTTAGTATCCCTGTATCTTTTTATTTTTATTTTGAAACAGTTGCTAAATTACCATGTACTGTTCTGTAACCTATAATACTCCTGTTTCAGCATCCCCATACTGGGATTACAGGATGTGCTACCTGGCCCGGCTCTGGGGAGCCTTTTGATGTTTATGTATGGAATCATATCATAAAAGTATAGTTGGGCTATTTATTTTATTTTGGGCATTTGGATTTTTTCACTTGAAAACAGCTTTGCTAAGCCGGGCGTGGTGGCGCACGCTTGTAATCCCAGCATTCAGGAGGCTGAGACCGGAGGATCCGGGTTCGCGGCCAGCCTCAGCTACCTAGTGAGGCACTCCGCAACTTAGTGAGACTGGGTTTCAAAATAAAGAATAAAAAATAGGGCTGGGGGTATAGCTCGGAGGTAGAATGCACCAGTGTTCAATCCCCAGTACCGCAAAAAAAAAAAAAAAAAAAAAAAAAAAGAAAACAGCTTTGCTCAGTTTCTTCTAATATTACCCCCTCCACACACAAACATTCTGCAATGAGGAAAAGTCCATTTCAGTTCTGTAAAAAATCTCTAGGTGCTTTGAGCTTTAATTTCTTTAATAAGAATGTTATCTTTGTAATCTGTTGATCTTAATGCTTTCTTCACTTGAACATGGACTTTTCAAAAACTAGTGTGATTGAGACATTAAGAGAATCTTATGTATAAACTGTCATATTACTTCTTACAGAAGATAACACGACTGGCTTCAACTTTCTCTGTATCTAGTGTTGTTTCCTGTGTTTTGATAAGTAAAAAAATTTCAGAGCCGAGTGTGGTGGCGCACGCTTGTAATCCCAGCATTTGGGAGGCTGAGACCAGAGGATCCCAGTTTGCGGCTAGCCTCAGCTACCTAGTGAGGCACTCCACAACTTAGTGAGACCCTGTTTCAAAATAAAAAATAAAAAATAGGTCTGGGGATATAGCTCGAACGTAGAATGCCCCTGAGTTCAATCCCGAGTACTGCAAAAAAAAAAAAAAAAAAAAAAAAATCAGGATTCTAAACTTGTAAATTATTTTTTTGATGTTTTCTTGGAACATTGCATATTCTTGAACATACACGACTTAATTTTTACCTAGAATTTATGTAAATTTAAGATGATGTAGAGTAGGGATTGATTCAGACTAGTGTTAAATAAGGCCAGGTGTTTAGAACATTTATGGATTCCATCTGAAATGGTTTGTTAGGAGTTTAGTTCCCTTCCTGTGACTGCTCTATCTCCCCAGTTTGAGTCCTGCTGCTGTGGGCGGCAGCTTGCCCATAGGTGAATGAAGCTTTCATTCCTTAGTGTGCATGCATACACATGTGCCCTCTCCTTCAGTTTCAGATGAGAGGAGGGTAAAGTTAGCCTTGGAATGCCCTGCCTAAATTGAAATTTCTTTTTTTGGCATCATCTTGACAACTAGGGAGTGAATGATGACTATAGAAGCAATACCAAATCAAAAATCCCTCTGGAATTGTCTCTCTTGAAGGGGAGTTGTGTGCCTTAGGTTACCGAATCTTCCCTTCCTCCTCTTTGGGGCAACTTGGATAGTCAAGGGCACAATGCTGTGCTTTCTAGCAGAGACATCAGAAGGATTACTCCCTAGCCAGTGTAAGTGCCACCATATAGGTTTAGGTATTAAATGCAAGCATAAGCCAGGTGTGATGGTGCATGCCTGTGATCCAGTATGTGGGAGACTGAGACAGGAAGATCACAGGTTGAGGCCAACCTCAGCAACTTAGTGGGATCCTGCTTTAATATAAAAAATAAAACAGGGCTGGGATTTTAGCCCAGAAGTAGATTGCTCCTGGGTTCAATTCCTGGTACTGCCAACAAAACAAAACAAAACCAAGCATATGTTTACAAAGCATTTCCTAATGTTATTTAGCTTTTTAATTGGGTCCTAACTCCCAGCTGAAGAAAATTTTCTTTGCCAGACTACTACAGTATGGTCAGCTAACATACGGACACAGCATGTTACTCTCACAAGCCACTATTCCTCAGGGACATTAGTAAAGTAGGAGAGGGCATAAGTACGTGAGAATACATTAATAGGAAGTCCTGGTAGGTCTGTTACCTGAACCTTGTGGGGACAGGTAATACTGTAGGGCCTGACCTTCGGAACACATTGGGAACAGTGGTATTGGGGGACATGAGTTCTAGGAAGGAACAGGCTATTTAGAATGGTTTCATTTACTGTTGGCAAGAGCACTTTTGGATACTAGGCCCTGCACATAGGCCTGGATTAAGAAAATTAAAAACAAGCCAGGCATGGTGGCGCACACTTGTAATCCCAGTACTTGGGAGGCTGAGACAGGAGGATCTGGGTTTGAGGCCAGCCTCAGCTACTTAGTGAGGCCTTCTGCAACTAATGAGACCCTGTTTCAAAACAAAGAATAAAAATAGGGTTGAGGGTGTAGCTCAGAGGTAGAATGCCCCTAGGGTCACACACACACACAAAATAGTTAAAAACAAAATCTGCATATATTTTGCTGCAAGTATTGCTGAAGATATGTCTAAATAGTGGATCTGTTAAAACAAGAGAGATCTTTGAGGTTAGTAGAACTTTTCAGTTTGATTTCTGAAACACATGAAATAATTATATCAAATATAATTTAATGGATTATGTGAGTATGTTAAAATATGTTTCATGAGCCGGGCATGGTGGTGCATACCTGTAATCCCAGTACTTGAGAGGCTGACCCAGGAAGATCACAGGTTTGTGGCTAGCCTTAACAACTTAGTGAGGCCATCAGCAACTTAGTAAGACCCTCTTTCAAAACAAAAAATAAAAAGGGCTGAGTGTATAACTCAGTAGAATGCCTCTATAGTCAATCTCTAGTACTACATGCACAAAATAAGTTTCATGGCTTAAAATTAGAAGGAAACACCTTTACTGACAATCATCTATGATGGCATTTACTGAATGTTTGAAAGTCTTATTAATGCAGGTCATTTCTATATCTGAAATTCACTTTTCCTACTTTTTTAAAGCATACATCTTTGTTGACATTGTTGCATATGTCATTGCAGCCTGTTGTCTGGTTATATGATCTTTCACTGAAACCATCCTTTGCAGATGCTTTTACTGACTCTGCTATCAGTGCTAAAGTCAATGGGGAACACAAGGAGAAGGACCTGGAGCCCTGGGACGCGGGTGAACTCACAGCCAGTGAGGAACTGGAGGCTTTGGAAAATGATGTAGTAAGTGATGTCTGTGTGATTGGTGATCAGACTGGTTACTGTGGTAGCATGTGACATCCTGTCTCTTAGTTTCAAGTATGTTTTTGTTGTTGTAATGAATATATTTAGAGTAGCAGTTGTATAGAGAGTTTCCTTTACTCATAGGGCTCCGAGGGGATGTAGTCTGTTGCGTAGTCTCTTCTTGTAGTTATAAATTATTGCTAGTGATTAAATGAAAATAAGTAGCCAGGTATGGCGGTACACACCTGTAATCCTGGTACATGGGAGCCTGAGGCAGGAGAATCTCAGGTTCAAGTCCAGTGGGGGAATCTTGGTGAGACCCTGTTTCAAAATAAAAAATAAAATGGGATTGTGGGTTTAGTGTGGAGGTAGAATGCCCCCGGGTTAAATCCCCAGTGCAAAAAAAAAAAAAAAAAAAAAAAAAAAAAAAAAAAAAAAAAAAAAAAAAAAAAAAAAAAAAAAAAAAAAAAAAAAAAAAAAAAAAAAAAAAAAAAAAAAATATATATATATATATATATATATTAGTGAGCAATGTACAAATTAAACTGGAAACCATGAGAAAAGCCAGTGTGTTTTGATTTGAACACCCTGCAGAATAAGGCAACCTAAGAAAAGTAGTGTCTTCATTGTCTGTTACCTTTAGCTAGAAATGAGGTAGAAGTTGGATAGCTTAGGCTTCTTATCTGAGGAAAAGAAAGTGTTCTTCATTAATATAATTAGGCTACAATATTCTTTTTTTTTGTCAGAGTAAAAAAAACGTTTATTTGAGAACAAGAGTGAACGTTTTTGCCCATCTGACAAGATAGACTTGTTCTGATAACAGATGCCATCCATAATATTCAGGTCCATCAACATTATCACAATGGGCATATTTCTTCTTACAGAGATACGGACATAAGTAAAGGACCATGACTAAATAGAATCAAAGCAAAGATGAGGTCTCAAATCTTATCCCTTACACTAATTCACAGCATAGGATTTACATCAAGCCACCCGTCTCCTAAGGCAGTGGCTTTCAACTGGCTTCTTATCAGCACCCCAGGGACTCTTTGAAAGGAAATCTCAGTAACTAGGCTGCACCCTTGAGTCTCTGGAGGTGGGGTCCAGGGATTGGCATTTTTAAGCTTCCAGGGGGCTGCAGTGTGTAGCCAAAGTCAGGACCACAGCAGTAGAGCAGGGAGCAATCACCAGATTAGGCTATATTATAATTGAAATACTATGTAAATTTCTTGGTCTTAAATTGGGATCATTTTTTTACAAAAACCTAGGTTTCTTTTTGTTTGTTTTTTTACTAATTACTTTATTGAATTAAGTGCAATAACAAGCAAAATGCATTCTAAAAAAAAAAAAAATCAGTTTTAGCCAGACATGGTGGTGCATGCTTGTAATCCCAGTACTTGGGAGGCTGATTTTTTTTTTTTTTTTGGTACTAGGGATTGAACCCCAGTACCAAAAAGGCTGAGACAGGAGGAGTACAGGTTTCAGGAGAGCCTCAGCAACTTAGTGAGACTCTGTTTCAAAATAAAGAATAAAAAAATAGGGCTGAGCATACAGCTTGGAGGTAGAATACTTCTGGGTTCAAAACACACGCACACGCACACGCGTTGTGGCCAGGCGTGATGGTACACGCTTGTAATCCCAGTACTTTGGGAGGCTGAGACGGGAGGATCCGGGTTTGCAGCCAGCCTCAGCTGCTTAGTGAGGCCCTGTTTCAAAATAAAGAATAAAAAATAGGCCTGGGGTTGTAGCTCAGAGGTAGAATGCCCCTGGGGTTAATCCCCAGTACCGCCAAAAAAAAAAAAGGTGTTGTGATGAAATTCAAGATTTATTAAAAGAGAGAAAGTTGCAGAACTAGATTCTCTTTGAACTTAAAAAAGTGGTAGCTGGGCCAGGTTGTACATGCCTGCAATTCCAGTACTTGGGAGGCCGAGACAGGAAGATTGTAGGTTGAAGGCCAGCCTCACCTACTTAGTGACATGCTTCAGCTGCTTAGTGAGACCCTGTTTTCAAAATAGTAAAATAGGGCTGAGGTTGTAGGTAGTAGGTAGAATGCCCCTGAGTTCAACCTCCAGTACCCTCCCCCCAAATAAAAGAAGGGCTGATCATATTCTTAAATATGCATAAAAAGCCGGGCGTGGTGGCGCACACTTGTAATCCCAGCATTCGGTAGGCTAAGACCGGAGGATCCGGGTTCGTGGCCAGCCTCAGCTACCTAGTAAGGCACTCCACAACTTAATGAGACCCGGTTTCAAAATAAAGAATAAAAAATAGGCCTGGGGGTGTAGCTCAGAGGTAGAATGCCCCTGAGTCCAATCCCCAGTACCGAAAAAAAATATATATATGCATAAAAGTCTCAAATTATACACAAGAATCTGTTAATAGTAGTTATCTATTTAACCTGGGATTGGAAGACATTTACTTTTTTTACTGGATGTCTTTCTATGGTACTGAGGATTGAACCCAGAGGCATTCTACCTCTGAGCTATACCCTCAGCCTGATTTTTTTTATTTCTTATTTGGAAGCAGTCTTGCTAGATTGCTGGGAGCCTCCTGTCTCAGCCTCCCAAGTACTGGGATTACAAGTGTGTGCCACCACGCCTGGCTGAAACATACTTTTTCTTAAAATATTTTTTATTTTGAAACAGGGTCTTGCTAAGTTGGTGAGACTGTCCATGAACCTGGGAGATCCTCCTGTTTTAGCCTTCCAAGTACTGGATTACAGGCCTACACCACTGTGCCCAGGACTTAAAATGTTAAAGATAAATTTTGCTTATCTTTTAATTTGCTATATTTAAATAGTACAGATATTTTTATTATAAATACTGATTGTAACTGAATTAAGAAAGATAAGTACTTTGTCATTTTTAAAAATGTGCTTCATTTTCTTCTAGTCTAACGGATGGGATCCCAATGATATGTTTCGATATAATGAAGAAAATTATGGTGTAGTGTCTACATATGACAGCAGTTTATCTTCCTATACGTAAGTTTAAAAGTTTGTGCTGAATAAATGTTAGATGTTAATTACATGAAAGAACTGTTCTATTACTATGTAGGCCAATACATTTCTGTTAAAACAAGTAGTAAATGTAGTTTCTCTCCCTAAACTTTATTTTGTACTCAAGGTAAAATTTTTTTTTTTTTTTTTTTTTTTTTTGCGGTACTGGGGATTGAACTCAGGGGCATTCTACCCCTGAGCTATACCCCCAGCCCTAGTTTTTATTCTTTATTTTGAAACCGAGTCTCACTAAGTTGCGGAGTGCCTCACTAGGTAGCTGAGGCTGGCCGCGAACCCGGATCCTTCGGTCTCAGCCTCCCGAATGCTGGGATTACAAGCGTGCACCACCACGCCCGGCTGGTAAATTGTTTTTTTAACTTGTAAAAATTTAAATTTGTAAAGGTAAAGGCTGTATTGACCAGTTTAACCAGTTTTTGAAATATTAAATGTTCTTCCATGTAAACGGTAACAGGAAAATTTCAAATTTGATTTATAAACTAACAGATACCGTAACTTTTACAGTTTTCTAATATTCCAAACTATAAACTTTCCTCTTAATGGTTGATTATGATAGATACGTAAACTGTGACTTTAAAATAATCACTTTGCTTTTCTTTTCCTCATGTTTCAGGGTACCCTTAGAAAGGGATAACTCAGAAGAATTTTTAAAACGGGAAGCAAGGGCAAACCAATTAGCAGAAGAAATTGAATCAAGTGCTCAGTACAAAGCTCGGGTGGCCCTGGAAAATGATGATAGGAGCGAGGAAGAAAAATACACAGCAGTTCAGAGAAATTCCAGTGACCGTGAGGGGCACAGCATAAACACTAGGTATTTAAAGGAAATCATGATGCAGTATTTTGGATACACAACTCAAGGTCTGTTTGAGAAAGTGTATTATTATTATTATAATTATTACATTTCTTCCTCCTTTAATGAAGTTAGGTCGAGAATGCAGATGGAATTGGTTTAAGGTTCTACTAGTGAAAAGCTTAAAGTAATCTTGGAGAATACTTTTTGAGTCTCAGCTCTGTGGAGTCAAAGTGTTGTGTGCTGAGGAGGAACTCTGGGTCTCTTGCTCCTCAACATAGTTGGAAAATAATCATCAGACAGGGGAGACATGTAACCTAGCAAAAGGACAATATGGTTTGAAGATGTGTTCAAAGGACTAGGATGATGCAGAGGGAGAGGGAGAGGGAGAAATAGCTGTAGTTGCCCGTGTGTTCAAAGAAAGCTTCATTCGGAGGAGATGCTTTCGTGATAGGATCTGTCTGCCACTCAGAGAGGAGTATGGGAAAAGAATTTCTCACCTGGTGGAAGACCTGTGCAGAAGCACAGCCCTGTGAGAACTCCTGGCTCACTCAACACAGGGCGAGTTGTTTCTTGAGTCTGGAACCTGTAGGCTGTGTTGTGACTACAATGGTGTTGGGTTGTGATGGGAACTGACATGTCATGCTGTAGAGCACCCCATAGGCTGGGGGTGAAGTGAACAAACTTCTGGGGCATTGATGACTGTTGAGAGGAGACACCTGTTAGTTATTGCAGCCGTGCACCTGTGAGAAGTTGGTAACTAACTAGACGGAGGCTAGTGGTAGATAGGTTAAAGGCTTATTTGATGACTCAGTGAAGTGATGGTTGTACTGACCGTGGAGATGGGAAACCTGGAGCAATTTTGAGGGGAGAGATGTTGACTTTGTTTGTGTAGTTTGTTGCAGTGGAGGGGCTTATTCCTAAATAGATATTGAGGAACATGTGCGGTATACCTGGTAGAGCAGGCGACACATCCTGTCTTCAAGGCCCTTGGAGCTCAGAGTCTGGTGGTATGGATCGACAGGTCCAGTGGGATGACTGGAGGTGTGGACTTGAGATTCATCAGCATTTGCTGATGCCGAGGCCCCAACAAATAAAAACGGACACACAAAGAGCACGCAAGGCAAGTAGATAGAGAAAATAAACTTGAGAAAACAAAGGACAAAAGAAGTTTTAAGAAGACTGACCATGATAGAATCAACCACATAGAGGGCAGGTAGGGGAAACATAAGCACACTTGTGTTAAACTCTGTGCTTGAAGGAGGATCTAAGGCGAGGGAGAGGCCAGAGTTAGAAACTCCCTAAGATGGAATGACTGGGAGGGGATGAGGTGGTGTGGGTGAGTGTTGAACCTTTTATAACAGGCATTCCCTGCTCCATTGATTACTTTTAGATATGTTTCATTGATCTGATACCTTTTAGGATAAAATGACTTAGAGGATCTCTTATTTTCAGGGAAAATAAATATATTCCTCCTGGACAAAGAAATAGAGAAGTTATATCCTGGGGAAGTGGGAGACAGAATTCACCGCGTATGGGCCAGCCTGGATCAGGCTCCATGCCACCAAGATCCACTTCTCACACTTCAGATTTCAACCCGAATTCTGGTTCAGACCAAAGAGTAGTTAATGGAGGCAAGTATTTTGGCCAGATTGGTCAATGTCATTGATTAAATACCTAATGTTTGAAATACTTAATAGAGTTTATGTAATCGATAGGAATGTGCACACCACTAATGATTTTTATGGAATATTTTCACTTCAAATTTGCTTTTGTGCATATTAGATTAGTAAAACATTGTGTAAGTCATTGGCATATACAGTATTCAGCATGACAAATACTCATATACTAAGAAAAGATGATAAATTGGTTCCAGACACTTACTTGGCAAAAACATTCCACATATAAAGAAATTGGAAGCCGGGCGTGGTGGCGCACGCTTGTAATCCCAGCATTCGGGAGGCTGAGACCGGAGGATCCGGGTTCGCGGCCAGCCTCAGCTACCTAGTGAGGCATTCCACAACTTAGTGAGACTCGGTTTCAAAATAAAAGAATAAAAAATAGGGCTGGGGGTTTGGCTCAGAGGTAGAACGCCTTTGAGTTCAATCCCTAGTACCGCAAAAAAAAAAAAAAAAAAAGAAATTGGAAACTTTGGGTAGGTTCTAAATTTTAACAACATTGGATAATAAAATTGTTTAGATGTAGACTATATGGAAAATCCCAATATATGTGAAATAGTGTTTAATATAGATTTATTTTCATTTACTGTTTATATATTTATATTCTGCTTACTTCAAGGAAGGAGTTATGGTAATTTGTAATGCAAAATGTGACCAAAAGTTGGTTATGTGACGAAAGTAATGAGAGAGAGCTGGGTATGGTAGAGCATACTTATAATCCTAGTAACTTGGGAGGCTGGGACAGGAGGATTGCAAGTTTGAGGCCAGTCTCAGCAATTTAGCAAGACCTTATTTCAAAATAAAAAATAAAAAGGGCTGGGGTATAGCTTGGAGATAGAATGCCCCTGGATTTAATTTTTAGTACAAAAAAAACCCCACCAAAAACCATTTGATTAAAGATGTAACAAAATCAACTCTTAGTTTCTAAGGGTGAATGTTACATTTTAGCAATTTAAGTAAAGGAAAAGAGCTGAGTTTGGTGACACAGCCTGTAATCCAGTACATGGGAGGATTGCAGGTTCAAGGACAGCCTCAGCGAATAGTGAGACTCCTATCAAACTAGCAAGACCCTGTTTCCAAATAAATAAAATTGGGCTGGGGTGTAGCTTGAAGGTTAGAATGCCCCTGGATTCAATCCACAGTACCACACACACACAAAAAGTAAAAGAAACTGGAGTATTGAGTAGGAAGACATTTTCTCTTCTACCTCTAAAATCTAGGTTGAATGTAGCGCACAGGTCACAGGTGGTTTATAGAGTTCTGAGATGCTGAACAGGAGAGCTGTGAATGGTATGGAAATGAAGTGGTTAACTACAGCAGTCACGCTACTAATTCAGGAGAAGGAGTGAGTTTTCAGTTGTAGGCATTTACATTTGGAAAATTAGATAAAAATGGAGAACACTAAGTTTCCAATTTCATTTTTAAAGATTAGGTCTTTTCTCCAGAATTCCTCTCCAAGTGAACACTCTTGAGTATTTTCTGTACTTAGTGTTGGGGGTGAAATGTCTTTGCTCACTGAGTAAAGATTCCTAGTTGTTTGTAAACAGAATTTTTAAAAAGTAAAAACCTGCCAGGGACTGGGAAGTGTATGATACTCAAGTGTATGGAGCGCTCTGGAGAGATCTGGAGCTGTTTTTTAGGTTGAGGTAAGTGATGGCTGCTGCATTGAGACCCGAGGGCGTCCATCAGGACCCATGACGACTGCTTTGTATTTGTATTGTTCCTTAAGCAGTCTCTTAGATAAGTGTTTAACTTCATCAACTATTTCCCTTTTGTTCTAGTTTGATGAGATTAAGAGATTTGTTTTGAAAGAGCAATGTGTATTAACTAAGTGACTCTAGAAAATAGAAGTAATGTTTTATTTCTGCTTAAATGGGACTCTTAATAAGACTTCAAACAGAACCTTAGATTCAGATGTAAACCTGATGAAAATCATAGATGATTTTTAAGTACCGAGCTTTGAGTATTGATTATACTAAAAGTATAGCTGCTGTTTATTTTCATTGTTTCAGAGCTAAAACTAGTATAGTAAATAAGCTTATTCCTGAGTAGGAATTATTGTGTTTTATTGTGTGAAATTATTATATGTTATATTCCTTTTAACTATGATTACTGAGAAACAGTTGTAGAAGCAGGATTACTAGACAGAGTCTTAACTGTCTTCTTCAGTAGTATGTGTAGATCCTAATTAACCCTTTGGGAACGTGTATTCATTTAAACAGACTTAATTTTAAGGAGGTTAAAGTAAAATGTGAATTTATGTCAGTTAAGTTATGCTAAAATTTATCACAAATCAAATGACTGTCCTCAAAGGGTTAAAATGTACAAGAAATCATTTTTGTCATTTTACTTTTTTTTCTGTTTACTTTTTCCCTCATTTTTTTCTTTAGTTTTTATACTTTCCTTCATATCATTTGTTCTGTCAGGTGTTCCCTGGCCATCGCCTTGCCCATCTCCTTCCTCTCGCCCACCTTCTCGCTACCAGTCAGGTCCCAACTCTCTTCCACCTCGGGCAGCCACCCCTACACGGCCGCCCTCCAGGCCCCCCTCGCGGCCATCCAGACCCCCGTCTCACCCCTCTGCTCATGGTTCTCCAGCTCCTGTCTCTACTATGCCTAAACGCATGTCTTCAGAAGGTACAATACCACAATTTGTTCATGTTTTTGTTTGTCTTTGTTTAACTCCTATGTGAGTTTATAATTACAAAATAGTTTCCTTTTCATTATTTAATAACCTATAATTTCTGTGTTTTAACTTTAGTTTATTAAAACTGTTTCTATTAACCTTTTATTCGTTAGAAATTTGATAAATGTTGTATGAAGCTATGAACTATTCTTAATTTTTAAAAAAGGGGCTTTGATCTCCGTCTGTTAATAATGTTCCTGTGCAGCCCCTGAAAAGTGGGCCCGGGGCCTCCCCATCCTAATTGATTCTGGATACAGTGGCTGATGGTGAACAGTGAACTTTCTCCATCCAGTCTTGGACTTACTGTAGAACCTGTCATTTTATAGCTCCTTGGCCAAAATGCTAGTGAGCCATCCTTTTGGCCATAGACAGGAAGGGTGGTTCAAGGACCCTTGTTGAGCAGGGCATTCCATGCAGCTGCCTTTGTGTGTGTGCTCTCAGATTACAACACAGAGTGTGTTTTTTATTAGAGTACCTGAGAAAGTCTAAACTTAACTGAGTCATTTTTAAAAATTTGCTTCACAATATTATTATAGCAAAAGACTACTTTAATTGAGAGAAGTCCTTGATCTAAAATGAAATGGAAGCTGGGCGTGGTGGCGCATGCTTGTAATCCCAGTACCTGGGTGGCTGAGTCAGGAGGATCACAGGTTTGAGGACAGACTCAGAAACTTAGTGAGACCCTGTTTCAAAATAAGAAAGGTAAAATAGGGCTAGGGATGTAGCTCAGAGGCAGGATGCCCCTGGGTTCAATCCCTAGTACTACAAAAAAGAAAACAACTGATAAAGGGGATGAATTTGAATTTTAAGGCATTTTTTGCCTTTATCAAAAACAAAAATAAAATCCTGTCATTCTTATTTAGCATTTGATGCTGATCCCACCATTACTGCATATCAAATACTTGGATATATTGTAGAAAGGTAATATTCTACAACATTAATTTAAATGCAATACACAAATTAAAAGTCCTGCTTTTTAAATGATAATGTCCTTTAGATATTAGTTCAAAATATTTGTGAAAATTTTAATCTTTATTTGTTCATTAAAGTCAAAGTTGAAGCCGGGCATGGTGGCGCATGCTTGTAATCCCAGTACTTGGGAGGCTGAGACTGGAGGATCCTGGTTCTCAGCCAGCTTCAGCTACTTAGCGAGGTCCCCTGCAACTTAGACCCTGTTTCAAAATAAAGAATAAAAAAAAAAAATAGGAGTGGGTGTGTAGCTCAGGGGTAGAATGCCCCTGGGTTCCATCCCCAGTAATAAATAAATAAATAAATAAATAAATAAATAAAATCAAAGTTGATTCCCCTATGTTGGGACTATTAAAGTTTTTATATAAACTCCTTCTCTGGAGAAAACCATGCTGCTGCTTTTAAATGAATGTTGCCATCCGGGCAGGGTGTCCTGAGACTTGCCTGAAGCCACTGAGGCTGAGCAGCCACGGCGCCTCGCTTCCTCAGCTTCATCCCTGGTAGTGGCCAGTGAGTGCCAGATGACGTTCTGTTGACGTGTTTGAGTGGTGTTTGTATCACGGGAGTGTGAAGACCTCTTTACTAGCTCTCGGAGGAAGGGCTGCTCGTGCACTGCTGGTCTCTTGAGCATTCTTGAGGGATGCTGGGTATCTCCAGTTGAATGTTACCTATAGCACGAGCATTAAAGGTCCTGTCCAGGATTAAATTCCTACTGTGGACTCAGTAACTCCATAGGAGTGTTAAGCAGCAGGGCCTGGGTAAGGAGTCTAGGTTTGGCACGAAGAATTTTTTTTAATGTTCTTTTATGCTGAGAGCAGTTCTCTCCATTGCTTTCATCTGATGGTTTGGTCTAATGCACAATAGACAGTTTTAGAAAGAAATCACAAATGGGGTGGGAAAACCAACAATGTTGAGTTTTGACAGTTGGTGTAGTGTAAATTTCTTCCCCAGGTGTCATACTTTAACAGTACAATTTTCATCTCACAGCCTGTTAACTACTTATAAGTGAGGACTGTTGTAAGCCATGAGTTGTAGAGTTGATGATCATGGCAGAAGAGGTAAATAAACATTTTTGAGGAATTTACAAAGGGTATGTACATATATTTCAGTGGTATGGAGGCATATGGGGATTCATCATCTTTTATTTTTCTGGGGACTGGCACGTAACTCAGTGATCAAGGACTTGCCTAACGTGCAGATCCCTTGGTGTGATACCCAGCACCACTCTAAAAAATTTTTTTTTTAATTAAAAACATTTTTTTTAAAGCTGAGCATTGTGGCACACACCTATAATCCTAGTACATGGGAGGCTGAGCAGGATGATCTAAGGTTGGAGGCCAGCCTCAGCAACTTAGCAAGACTATTTCAAATAAAAATAAAAAGGACTTGGCCGGGTGTGGTGGCGCACGCTTGTAATCCCAGCATTCGGGAGGCTGAGACCAGAGGATCCGGTTCGCGGCCAGCCTCAGCTACCTAGTGAGGCACTCTGCAACTTAGTGAGACTTGGTTTCAAAATAAAGAATCAAAAAATAGGGCTGGGGGTATACCTCAGAGGTAGAACGCCCCTGAGTTTCATCCCCAGTACCGCAGAAAAATAAAATAAAAATAAATAAAAAGGACTTGGACTGTCGCTCAGAGGTAGAATGCCTCCAGGTTCAATCCCCAGTGCCAATAAGCAAATAAATAAAAATAAAAAATAAACATTTCTCCCTTTAATTTGAAATAGAATAGTTAAAGTATCTTATAAAACTAAAAATGATTCTGTTATGTAGCTATAGTTTCTGTTAACATTTTGTTATTGTTCTTTATTTTTATATGCCTACAAGTAATGGATATAAACATTGCTAAAATTATTTTAAGAGTTATAACATCTTATTGTTTGATTTCTTTCCACCAACTCCATCTCTCCTTTTCTTTAAAATTGAAGGGAAATAAAATTTATTTATAAACTTGTGGCATTTCACAAAATAATTTTGAGTTAATATGGCCAAAAATAAATTTAGTGTGTTTTTTTCTTTTCATTTTTTTTTTAACCAAGGAGAAACTGTTAAGTGAGTGAGAGAGTATGTATGTGTATTTAGAAGAAAAGTAGTAATGTTGGATATTTTAATAGTTATATGATCACTATTCTTTCTTAGGTCCTCCAAGGATGTCCCCAAAGGCCCAGCGACACCCTCGAAATCACAGAGTTTCTGCTGGGAGGGGTTCCATATCCAGTGGCCTGGAATTTGTATCCCACAACCCACCGAGTGAAGCAGCTGCTCCTCCTGTGGCAAGGACGAGCCCTGCAGGGGGAACATGGTCGTCCGTGGTCAGTGGGGGTAGGTGTTACCTGGCTTAGGACATTGTAACTGTTCACTTTGTCTTTGCTAAAGATCTGTTTGAGAGCGCTGGGCCTGGTGGCGCACGCTTGTAATCCCAGCATTCGGGAGGCTGAGACCCGAGGATCCGGGTTTGTGGCCAGCATCAGCTACCTAGTGAGGCACTCCGCAACTTAGTGAGACCTGGTTTCAAAATAAAGAATAAAAAATAGGGCTGGGGGTGTAGCTCGGAGGTAGAATGCCCCTGAGTTCAATCCCTAGTAACTAACACACACACACACACACACACACACACACACCTGTTTGAGTATATATTAGAAATGGTGAAATAGCCGGGGATATAGCTCAGAGGTAGAATGCCCTTGAGTTCAATCCCTAGTAACTAACACACACACACACACACACACACACACACACACACACACACACACACACACACACACCCTCCCCCCCCCACCCCCCCGTTTGAGTATATATTAGAAATGGTGAAATAGCCGGGGATACATTTTTATTCTGGGTTCCACCACTTTCATGTTAGAGCACGTTATGCGCACATTTGAATTTCAGTTTTGTCAGTGTATGAAGTCTTTTTTATATACTTTATGGGCTTGTAGTGAAATTCCTGTGAGGTTGATAAATTTGAATATAGTTGTTAGTTGTAAAGTACTACTTTAAGGCAAATATAGTTCATAACAGTATTTGAAGGGGTAATATTTTCTGTCTTTTTAGCATGTTTTTTATGTTGTTTTGTTTTTTTTTTTTTGCACAATACTGGGGATTAAACCAGGGGCATTCTTCCTCTGAGCTACACTCCCAGTCCTATTTTTTATTCTTTTTTTTTTTTTTTTGCAGTACTGGGGCTTGAATTCAGGGGCATTCTACCTCCAAGCTATACCCCCAGCCCTACTTTTTATTCTTTATTTTGAAACCGAGTTTCACTAAGTTGCGGAGTGCCTCACTAGGTACCTGAGGCTAGCTGCGAACCCGGATCCTCCGGACTCAGCCTCCCAAATGCTGGGATTACAAGCGTGTGCCACCACGCCCGGCTTCTATTTTTTATTCTTTATTTTGAAACAGGGCTCACTAAGTTGCAGAGGGCCTCACTAAGTAGTTGAGGCTGGCCATGAACCCGGATCCTCTGGTCTCGGCCTCCCAAGTACTGGTATTACAAGCGTGCGCCACCATGCCTGGCTACATTTTGTTTATTGATTCATTTCACAAACATGTGGTTGGGGCTTACAGTGCAGTGTCTTTCCATGACATATGTATATGGCACTAATGCCCAACTCTTGTTTTCTTTATAAGGAATGTTAAATATAAATGAGAGACCCAACTTTTATTTATGATTAGCCTGAGGAATTTGCTAATAACAGCTATAAAAATATAAAAGTTAAGCCGGGCGTGGTGGCGCACGCTTGTAATTCCAGCATTCGGGAGGCTGAGACCGGAGGATCCGGGTTCGCGACCAGCCTCAGCTACCTAGTGAGGCACTCCGCAACTTAGTGAGACTCGGTTTCAAAATAAAGAATAAAAAAAAATAGGGTGGGGGTATAGCTCGGAGGTAGAATGCCCCTGAGTTCAATCCCCAGTACCGGAAAAAAATTAAAAAAAAAAAAAAAAGTTACACCTTGACAAGATTTTAGAATATAGGCCAACACTCCTTTGGCTACTTTGTCTATCAATTCTTTGTTTGTTTGTTTGTTTTTTGAGGTACTGGGGATTGAACTCAGGGTCATTCTACCTCCAAGCTACATCCCTATCCCTATTTTTTTTTTTTTTTTTTGCAGTACTGGGGATTGAACTCAGGGCATTCTACCTCCGAGCTATACCCCCAACCCTATTTTTTATTCTTTATTTTGAAACCGAGTCTCACTAAGTTGTGGAGTGCCTCACTAGGTAGCTGAGGCTGGCCGCGAACCCGGATCCTCAGGTCTCAGCCTCCCGAATGCTGGATTACGTCTATCAATTCTTGTGTTTATTTTTAGTTGATATACACTGTCTACTTAGCTTCATAAAATGTACATTTATACAGTTGAGCTATAGACTTTCTATTTCCTTCCTTGGTCTTCAATTAAGTTTAACAAGAAAATAGAAAATTAAAAATTTTCATTGGGAGGCTGAAACAGGAGGATCCGGGTTCGGGGCCAGCCTCAGCTACCTAGTGAGGCACTCCGCAACTTAGTGAGACCCTGTTTCAAAATAAAGAATAAAAAATAGGGCTTGGGGGTATAGCTTGGAGGTAGACTGCCTCTGAGTTCAATCCCCAGTACCGCAAAAAAAAAATCTTCAGTTGTAGCCGAGCGTGCTTGTAATCCCAGCATTTGGGAGGCTGAGACCGGAGGATCCGGGTTCAAGGCCAGCCTCAGCTACCTAGTGAGGCATTCCACAACTTAGTGAGACCCTATTTCAAAATAAAGAATAAAAAATAGGGCTGGGGGTATAGCTCAGAGGTAGAATGCCCCTGAAATCCTGAATTCAATCCCCAGTACCACATACAAAAAAAATCTTCAGTTGTAATATATTAATCCTTTGGCATTACTCAGATAGTCTAAAAATGAATGTTGTAACAGCATCATGAGAAACAAGAATAGAGATACACGCAGAATAACATTACAGGTTTATGCTTTACACTGCTTAGGAAAATGACAGTTGTGTGTCTGTGTGAACTGTTGAAAGTTTCTTTCCCTGATCCTTGTGACTTGAAAAAGAACCACTGATGTGAGAGTGTAAATCAAACCATTTTCTCCAAACTTTTTGGTGATGGGAGTTGAACCTCTGAATACACCCTCAGTGACCCCCCCCCCCTCTTTACGGTACTAGGGATTGAACCCAAGGGCGCTATGAACCCTCAGGCACCTCTGAGCTACACTCCCAGCCCTATTTTATTTGATTGATTGATTGATTGATTGATTGATTGATTGATTGCAGTACTGGGGATTGAACCCAGGGGTATTCTATCTCCAAGCTATACCCTCAGCCCTATTTTTTATTCTTTACTTTGAAACAGGGTCTCACTAAGTTGCAGAGGGCCTCACTAAGTAGTGGAGGCTGGTCAGGAACCTGCGATTCTCCTGTCTCAGCCTCCTAAGTACTGGGATTACAAACATGCGCCCGCCACCATGCCCGGCTTATTTATTATTATTTTGTGTATGTGTATGTGGTAACAGGTATTGAACCAGGAGGTATTCTACCTCCAAGCTACATCCCCAGCCCTTTTTTTTTTTTTTTTTTTTTTTTTTTTTT
>PVLC010027372.1:0-21929 GCA_004027655.1 Graphiurus murinus
GGCATTCTACCTCCGAGCTCTACCCCCAGCCCTATTTTTTATTCTTTATTTTTGAAACCGGGTCTCACTAAGTTGCGGAGTGCCTCACTAGGTAGCTGAGGCTGGCCGCGAACCCGGATCCTCCGGTCTCAGCCTCCCGAATGCTGGGATTACAAGCGTGCGCCACCACGCCCGGCTCCCCAGCCCTATTTTTGATTCTTTATTTTATAAAATGTTTCTAGCCGGGTGTGGTGGCACACGCTTGTAATCCCAGTACTTGGGAGGCTGAGACTGGAGGATCTGGGTTCGTGGCCAACCCCAGCTACTTAGTGAGGCACTCCACAACTTAGTGAGACCCTGTTTCAAATGATAAAGAATAAAAAAAATAGGGCTGGGGGTGTAGCTCAGAGGTAGAATACCCTTGGGTTCAATCCCCAGTATCAAAAAAAAAAAAAAGTTCTCAGCCAAGCATGGTGACACACACTTGTAATCCCAGTACTTGCCAGCCTGAGACAGAAGGATCACAAGTTCACAGCCTCATCTACTTAGTGAGGCCCCATTTCAAAATAAAGAATTTAAAAATAGGGCTGGGAGCCAGGTATGGTGGCACATGCTTGTAATCCCAGTACTTGGGAGGCTGAGGCAGGAGGATCGCAGGTTCGAGGACAGCCTCAGGTAGTTGGGCCCTCAGCAACTTAATGAGACACTTCTTCCCTGTTTCAAAATAAAGAATAAAAAAATAGGGCTGGGGGTGTAGCTCAGAGGTAGAATGCCTCTGGGTTCAATCTCCACCACCACCAAAAAAAAATAGGACTGAGTGTGTAACTCTGAGGTAGAATGCCCCTGCATTCAATCCCCAGTCTTGCAACAAAAAAAAAAAGAAGGGAAAAAAAAAGTTTCTCAGAATTTAAAAATCAAGCCAGACATGGTGGCGCACACCTGTAATCCCAGTACTTGAGAGGCTGAGGCAGTACGGCAGTAGAATTATAGGTTCAAAACCTTTCAGCAACATAGGGACACCCTCAACAATTTAGACCCTGTTTCAAAAAATAAAATAGAGTCAGGCATGATGGCACATGCTTGTAATCCCAGTACTTGGGAAGCTGAGACAGGAGGATGGCAGCTTGATGGCCAGCCTCAGCAGCACAAGGACTTCTGCAACATAGTGAGACCCTGTATCTAAATAAATAATAAAATAGAGCCCGGCATGGTGGCGCATGCTTGTAATCCCAGCATTTGGAAGGCTGAGACTGGAGGATCCGGGTTCTCCACCAGCCTCAGCTACCTAGTGAGGTACTCTGCAACTTAGTGAGACCCTGTTTCAAAATAAAGAATAAAAAATAGGTCTGGGGGTGTATCTCAGAGTTAGAACGCCCCTGAGTTCAATCTCCAGTACCACAAAAGAAAAAAAAAAAAAAAAGAATAAATAAATAATAAAATAGGACTGCGGGTGTGGCTCAGAGGTAGAATGCCCTTGGGTTGCATCCCCAGTGCCACACACACACACACACACACACACACACACACACACACACACACGGATGGGGGAGCTGGGCATGGTGGTGCACGTTTGTAGTCCTAGTAGTTAGGAGGCTGAGACAGGAGGATTGCAGGTTAGAAGCCAGCCTCGACAATTTAGGAAAGCTCTCAGCAACTTAGCAAGACCTTGTTTTCAAATAAAAAATAAAATAAGTCTAGATGTTTAGTGCAGAAGTAGAAGGCCCCTGGGTTCCATGCCCAGTACTAAAAAGTAAAATAGGGCTGGGATATGGCTCTGAGGCAGAAGGTACCTGGGTTCAATCTCCAGTACCCTCACACCCAAATTAAAACAACAACAACAAAATAACCCCAGCACTGTAGCCAGGTATGGTGGCACACACCTGTAATCCCAGTACTTAGGAGGCTGAAATGGGAGGATCACAAATTCAGGGGCAGTCTCAGCAACTTAGTGAGACTCTCAGCAACCTAGTGAGACCCTGTTTCAAAACAAAAAATAAAAAAAGGACTGTGAGGTATAGCTCAGAGGTAGAATGCCAAGGTGGTGCACATTTGTAATCCCAGTACTTGGGAGGCTGAAACAGGAGAATTGCAGGTTCAAGGACAGCCTCGGCAAGTAGTGAGACTCCCATCAACCTAGTGAGACCCTGTTTCAAAATAAAAATAAAATAGGGCTGGAGATATAGCTTGGAGGTAGAATGCCCCTGGGTTCAATTCTTAGCACCACAAAATAAATAATAAATACATACATAAATAAGAATTAAAAAAAACAAAACAGCTAGGGATATAGCAGAGTTATAGAATGCCCCTGGGTTCAATCCCCTGTACAAAAAAATAGCACTGTGATTTCTCATTTTAGGGGTTGGTGATGTTCACAGATGTGGCTATAGATGTCTCTCAGGAGGAGTGGGAATGCCTGAACCCTGCGCAGAGGAATTTGTACAAAGATGTGATGTTGGAGAACTATAGCAACTTGGTTTCACTTGGTAACGTTATCTAACATTTCAGAGTATCTCTTGCAACTCAGAATCTCTTGGAATTTGTGCTCTGTATGAATTTTAGGGCTAATTTCAATTAACTAGATGATTTTTTCATTGTGTAGAAATGAGCACAATTAGTTAAAGGTGCACTTTGATTTTCCCCATCCTTCCCCACCCTTCCTTCCTTCCTTCCTTCTCTCTCTTTCTTTCTATTTTATTGTATTGTGGTACTGGAGATTGAACTCAGGTGAATTTTACCTCCCATCTACACCCTCAGCCCTATTTTATTTTGATTTGAAACAGGGTCTCACTAGGTTAATGGTGAGTTTCACTACTTGCTGAGGCTGACCTTGAACCTGTGATACTCCTGTCTCAGCCTCCCAAGTACTGTGATTACAGGTTTGTGCCACCGGCCTGGCTTTTTAATTTTTATTTATTTTTCTGGATACTGGGAATGGACCCCAGGGGCCTTCTACCTCCAAGCTATGCCCCAGCCCTGTTTTATTTTTTATTTGGAAACAAGGTCAATTTCTGAGAGCCTCATTAAATTGCTGAGGCTGGCTTTGAACCTGTGATCCTCCTGTCTTAGCCTCCCAAGTACTGGGATTACAAGCATGTGCCACCACGCCCAGCCCTGGCATCATTCTCTCAGTCTTCCAAGTACTGGGATTACAAGTATGCGCCACCACACCTGGCCTATTTTTTATTTTGAAACAGGGTCTCCCCAAGTTGCAGAGGGCCTCAATAAGTTGCTGAGGCTGGCTGCCAACCTGCGATCCTCCTGTCTCAGCCTCCCAAATACTGGGATTACAAGCATGCACCACCACTCTTGGACCAAGTAGATTTTTTTTCTTATAATAATTTTTTCCTTGATGACTAAGGGACAGATTTGGAATTCTACAATATTAAAGTATAACATTGCCAAAGTAACAAATGTACTCTGTTTTACTGTATTTGTATTTCGAAGTTACATTCTAAGAACTTTACATTTACCATTAAAAGGATCTGAGTATAAGTATCTCATAAGCCTTCTTTTTTTTTTTTCTTGTAGTACTAGGGATTGAGGCTTGGGACAGTCTGCTTCTGAGCTACACCCCCAGCCATATTTTTATTTATTTATTTATTTATTTATTTATTTATTTATTTATTTATTTATTTTGTGGTACTGGGGATTGAACTCAGGGGCATTCTCCCTCCAAGCTATACCTCCAGCCATATTTTTTTTTATTTTTTCGGTACTGGGGATTGAACTCAGGGGCATTCTACCTCCAAGCTACACTCCCAGCCCTATTTTTTATTCTTTATTTTGAAACCAAGTCTCACTAAGTTGTGGAGTGCCTCACTAGGTAACTGAGGCTGGCCTCGAACCCGGATCCTCTGGTCTCAGCCTCCCGAATGCTGGGATTACAAGCGTGCGCCACCACACCCGGCTTCCAGCCATATTTTTTATTCTTTATTTTGAAACAAGGTCTCACCAATTTGCGGAGTGCTTCACTAAGTAGCTGAGGCTGGCCTCAAACCCGGATCCTCTGGTCTCAGCCTCCCAAATGCTGGGATTACAAGCGTGCGCCACCACGCCCGGCTCCTATTTTATTTTTATTTTGAAAGAGGGTCTTGGTAGGCTGATAAGAGTTTTACTACTTGCTGAGGCTGTCCTCGAACCTCTCCCAAGTACTAGGATTACAGGCATGTGTTACCAGGCCTGGCTTCTTAAACTTTTTTTCTTGGAACAAAATATGAAGACAGAGAGCTTATAAAAATTTAAGTAGTATTTGTTTTTGGTGGTGGTTTTTTTTTTGGTACTAGGGATTGATCCCAGAGGCATTCTACCTCCAAGCTACACCCCCAGCTGGATTTTATTTCTTATTTGGAAACAAGATTTCACTAGATTGCTGAGCGCCTCACTAAGTTGCTGAGGCTGGCTATGAATCTTCGATCTTCCTGTCTCAACCTCTCAAATACTGGGATTACAAGTGTGTGCCACCATGCCTGGCATGTTTTGTTTTTTTATGGTCTTGAATTCCCCTTAATATAGTCAGGAGTGGAGGTGCAAGACTGTAATCCTAGCTGGGCATGGTGGTGCATGCTTGTAATCCCAGCATCCGGGAGGCTGAGGCCGGAGGATCCGGGTTCGCGGCCAGCCTCAGCTACCTAGTGAGGCACTCTGCAACTTAGTGAGACTCAGTTTCAAAATAAAGAATAAAAAATAGGGCTGGGGGTGTAGCTCGGAGGTAGAATGCCCCTGGGTTCAACCCCCAGGGCTGCAAAAAAAATAAATAAGTAATAAGTAAGTAAATAAATAAAGCTGGGTGTGGTGGTGCACGCTTGTAATCCAAGTACTTGGGAGTCTGAGACAGGAAGATCACAGGTTCCCGGCCGGCCTCAGTTACTTAGTGAGGCCTTCTGCAACTTAGTGAGACCCTGTTTCAAAATAAAGAATAAAAATAGGGCTGGAGGTATAGCTCAGAGGTAGAATGCCCCGGGTTCAATTCCCAGTACCACAAAAAATAAATAAGTAAAATAAAAATAAATAAATAAAAAGGCTGTGGGTGTAACATAGAGGTACAAAGCCTCTGGGTTCAATTCCCATAACCAAAATTTAAAAAAATTAAAAAAGAGAATTCCCCCGAATATGACTTACTTTATTCCTTTTTTTTTGGTAGGCACAGACTGAACCCAGGGGCAGTCTAACTCTGAGCTATACCTACAGTCCTATTTTGCCCTATTTTATTTTGAAACAGTGTTTCACCAAATTGCAGAGGTTCTCACTAAGTTGCTAAGGCTGGCCACAAACATTTGATCCTATCTCAGCTTCCCAAGTACTGGGATTCTGAATGCACCACTCATTTCTTTTGTAGACCTTATCAAGTATGTTTTGCTCTGTGATTTTTTTTTTTTTTTTTTTTTGCGGTACTGAGGATTGAACTCAGGGGAATTCTACCTCCAAGCTATACCCCCAGCCCTATTTTTTATTCTTTATTTTGAAACAGGGTCTCACTAAGTTGCGGAGTGCCTCACTAGGTAGCTGAGGCTGGCCTCGAACCCGGATCCTCCGGTCTCAGCCTCCCGAATGCTGGGATTACAAGCGTGTGCCACCACGCCCAGCTTCTGTGATTTATTTTTATGTTAATCAGTTCTTTTTAAAATACTTTTATTGGTCCGTTATAGTCTCATGTCATTATGCAGGTCAAAGTGACAGTGACCTCCATGCACACAGTACTTGGTGAGCTCTCTCCATCTCCTCCCCACCCCATCCTTCCCCATACATGATATTGTGATTGGCATTTGGATTCTTATATATGTATATAATGTCAATTCTGTTAATTCTGAATCACTGTATTTGGGCATTTTTATTTCCATCTTATCTCAATATCTTTTCTTGTAACCAGGACTTTGTATTTCTAAGCCTGCTCTGATCTCCTCTTTGGAACAAGGGAAGGAGCCCTGGATGGTTGTGAGAGAAGTGACAGGAAGATGGTACTCAGGTAAGTGAGCCATTCTCAGGAAGCAGGAAGCTGTTGCAGTGCATTGGAGGCTGGTCAGAACGTTGAGCTGGCAAGGTTGTTGGGAAAAACAATTAGGGAAAACCTGTTTTCAAAACTTATTACAAGCCCGGTGTGGTGGTGCACACTGGTAATCCCAGTACTTGGGAGGCTGAGACCAGAGGATCTGAGTTCGCGGCCAGCCTCAGCTATTTAGTGAGGCCCTCCACAACTTAGTGAGAACCTGTTTCAAAAATAAAAAATTAAAGTTAGGACTGGGGGTGTAGCTCGGAGGTAGAATGCCCCTGGGTTCAATCCCCAGTACCGCAAAAAAAAAAAAAAAAACAACTATTACCAGAGCCAGGCATGCTGGGGTTATGCCTGCAATCCCAGTACTTGGGAAACTAAGACAGGAGGATCACAGATTTGAGGACAGCCTCAGCAAGTAGTGAGACTTTCATTGACCTAGCAAGACCCTGTTTCAAAATAAAAATAAAATGGGCCTGGGAGTGTAACTCAGAGGTAGAATGTTCCTGTGTTCAATCCCCAGTACCACACACACACACACACACACACACACACACACACACACAATAAATAAATTTTAAAAAAACTATTATAAAGCTACAGGAATGAAACATATAGACCACTGCAATAGAGAGTCCAGAAATATATTGTCAAGTGATTTTAGACAAATGTGCCAAGACTTCAATGGGGAAAGGACACTATCTTCAACAGCGTTGGCAAAACTGGATAGACACATGCAGAGGAATCACATTTGGTCTTTATACCATATACGATAAAAACTCAGTGGATCAAAGACCTTGGTGTGAGAACTAAAACTATAAAAATTCCTAGAAGAAAATAGTATGCTGGGCGTGGTGGCACACACTTGTAATGGCGGTAATTGGGAAGCTGAGACAGGAGGATCACAGCCTCAGCAACGTAGTGAGGCCCTCTGTAATTTAGTGAAGCCCTGTTTCAAAATAAAGAATAAAAAATAGGGCTCAGGGTATAGCTTGGAGGTAGAATGCCCCTGGTTCAATCCCTAGCACAAAAAAAAAGAAAGAAAGAAAGAAAAGAAAAAAATAATATAGGGATTAAAAGGACACACGCTGGATAGACCAGAACAGGCTTTATTTGGAGTAAAATCTGGGAAGGGTAACTTACCAGGGAAAGAACCCACGAGAGTCAGAAAAAGCCCCCTTCCTTGCAGACTAGGGGCTTTATATGGGGTGTTAGGAGGGAGGGAGAGCAAAGCAGTTGTGTATTTATCTGATTGGTGAGCTTGATAGCAGGCCAGGGCAGATAAATTTATGGGGTTGGGGTCAGGGGGATGGTTAGAAGCATTTTCTCACCTTTCCTGAAATCTTGTTCTCAGCCTCCTCTGATCAGGCCTCACAGTCATAGCTCACAGTGATCACATAGCTCAGAGGTAGAATGTTCCCGAGTTCAATCTTCAGTAACACACACACACACACACACATACATACATACAAAGACACAATCAACAGTGATGATTATTATTAATTGCAGTAATGGGGATTGAACCCAGTGTCTTAAACTTGCTGGGCAAGTGCTCTACTACTGAGCTATATTCCCAGCCATTTTTATTCTTTTAAATTTTGGGAATCAGCCGGGCGTGGTGGTGCACGCTTGTAATCCCAGCATTTGGGAGGCTGAGACCGGAGGATCCGTGTTCGAGGCCAGCCTCAGCTACCTCCATACTCCGGAGTTAGGAATGCGGAGGTAGCTGAGGCACTCCGCAACTTAGTGAGACCCGGTTTCAAAATAAAGAATAAAAAATAGGGCTGGGGGTATAGCTCGGAGGTAGAATGCCCCTGAGTTCAATCTCCAGTACTGCAAAAAAATAAATAAATAAATTTTGGGAATCGAAATCAGGGGCAATGTATGACTTAGCTACATTCCCATCCCTTTTGTTGTGTTTTATTTTATTTTGAGGGGGGGGGGGGTGTATAGCTCAGAGATAGACTGTCCCTAGGTTCAATCCCCAGTACTGCAAAAATTAAGTTTAAAAAATTAACTTCCTTTTTTTAAAACTCTGAATGAGACTACTGCTAGACATGGTGGCACATGCCTATAATCAAAGTACTTGGGATGCTGATAGGAAGATGACAGGTTTAAGGCCAGCCTCAGCATCTTAGTGAGACCTATTTAAAATAAAAAAGGCTGGGGATAGAGCCGGGTGTGGTGGTGCACACTTGTAATCCCAGCATTTGGGAGGCTGAGACTGGAGCATCCGGGTTCGAGGCCAGCCTCAGCTACCTAGTGAGGCACTCCGCAACTTAGTGAGACCCAGCTACCTAGTGAGGTACTCCACAACTTAGTGAGACC
This sequence comes from Graphiurus murinus, assembly GCA_004027655.1. Taxonomy (NCBI): domain Eukaryota; kingdom Metazoa; phylum Chordata; class Mammalia; order Rodentia; family Gliridae; genus Graphiurus; species Graphiurus murinus. Next base: position 8,294 of record PVLC010027372.1, read on the forward strand.
CTGTTTCAAAATAAAGAATAAAAAGTAGGGCTGGCGAGCCGGGCGTGGTGGCGGACGCTTGTAATCCCAGCATTTGGGAGGCTGAGACCGGAGGATCCGGTTTCGAGGCCAGCCTCAGCTACCTAGTGAGGCCCTCTGCAACTTAGTGAGACCCGGTTTCAAAATAAATAATAAAAAATAGGGCTGGGAGTATAGCTCGGAGGTAGAACGCCCCTGAGTTCAATCCCCAGTACCGCAAAAAAAAAAAAAAAGTAGGGCTGGCGGTATAGCTTGGAGGTAGAATGCCCCTGAGTTCAATCCCCAGTACCGCAAAAAATAAAATAAAATAGACCTGGAGGTATAGCTCAGAGTTCACCAGGGTTCAATCCCCAGTACTGGAAAAAAAAAAAAAGAAAAAAGAATTTAGAGCTCTCTCTCTTATTTCTCATGTGAATTATTTTTAGTTATCTATCATTTCTACCATTATGTTTTTCTTATAACACAAAACTAGGAATTAAAATATATTTCTTGTCTTCCAGAGTTGGCATCCAGAGATGAGACCAAGAAGTTGTCTCCAAAAAGGGACATGTATGACGCAGAGTCATCCCAATGGGTCATCAGTCCTGAGAAATCCGTTCTGAGAGATGGTTGGGAATATGTTAGTCATTTTGAGCAACCACAGGAGGGCTACTTCAGACAATTTATGATCAACCATGAAAACATGCCTATTTTCAGTGAACATACCTTACTCACTCAAGAATTTTATAATAAAGAGAAAATCTCTGAATGTGAGAAATGTAGAAAAAACTTCAGTTACCATATATTCTTTAGTTATCACAAGACTCATTCTATAGAAGAACTTCCTGAATGTGAGGAATGCACTGAAATTGTCAGTAGACCATTGCCTCTTAAACAACAGAGAATTCAAAATGGTGACCAATGTAATGAAGATACAGGATGTTGGGAGGCCTTTATTCATTGTTCACAACTTAAACAACATATGAGAATTCATAATGGTGAAAAACGCTATGAATGTAAAGAATGTGGGAAGGCCTTTAATTATGGCTCAGAACTTGTTGTACATCAGAGAATTCACACTGGTGAGAAACCCTATGAATGCAAGGAATGTGGGAAGACCTTTCGACAGCGATCACAACTCACTCAACATCAGAGACATCATACTGGTGAAAAACCCTATGCATGTAAGCAGTGTGGAAAAGCTTTTATTCGTGGCTTTCAACTTACTGAACATCTGCGACTCCATACTGGTGAGAAACCCTATGAATGTAGAGAATGTGGAAAGATTTTCAGACGTAGCTCACACCTTACCACACATCAGAGAATTCATACTGGTGAGAAGCCCTATGAATGCCAGGAATGTGGAAAGGCCTTCAGCTACCACTCAAGCTTCTACAACCATCAGAAAATTCATTCTGGAAGAAAACCCTATGAATGTAATGAATGTGGGAAGGCCTTTTGTGATGGTTTACAACTTAACCTGCATCGGAGAATTCACACTGGGGAGAAACCCTATGAGTGTAAGGAATGTGGGAAGACTTTTAGACAGTGCTCACACCTCAAAAGACATCAGCAAATTCACACTGGTGAGAAACCTTTCGAGTGTATGATATGTGGTAAGGCCTTTAGGCTTCATTCACATCTTACACAACATCAGAGAATTCATACTGGTGAGAAGCCTTATGAATGTAAGGACTGTGGGAAGGCCTTTAGCTATTATTCAAGCTTCTCTCATCATCAGAGAATGCATTCTGGAGAGAAACCTTACGAAGGTGTCAAGGCCTTTAATCATGGCTTACAATTTAACCTGCACCAGACACTTCATACTGTTGAGAAACCAGTAAGATTTTCTCTTCTCCCTCCACACCCCAGTCTAGCATGATAAAGGTAGTTTTGGAATTGCACATTTCCTTTTAAGGAAAAGAGAAAAAAGTCCATGAAAATAAAATGTTCACTGGGTATGGTGGCACACACCTATAATCCCAGTATGTATAGGAGGCTAAGACAGGAGGATCATAGGTTCAAGGACAGCCTCAGCAAGTAATGAGACTCTCCTCAATCCAGCAAGACCGTGTTTCAAAATAAAAATAAAATAGGACTGGGGGTATAGCTCAGAGGTAGAATGCTCCTAGGTTCAATCCCCAGTACCACAAAAAAAGAAAATGTTCTTTTCCCAGTGAGAAAAAAAGAGAAATAAAGAATAAAATTTATTCTGATTTCAATGTTGCTTCTGAGTTATTACTGTGTTAACCACTATTAGAATTGAGTTTTCAAGCCAGGTCTGGTGGCACATACCTGTAATCCCAGTACTTGGGAAGCTGAGACAGAAGGATCATAGGTTTGAAGCCAGCTGGAGCATTAACTAAGTGAGACCCTGTTTCTTTTCTTTTTTTTTTTTTTTTAGTACTGGAGGTTGAACTCAGGGGCATTCTACCTCCAAGCTATATCCCCAGCCCTATTTTTTATTCTTTATTTTGAAACAGGGTCTCACTAATTTGTGGAGTGCCTCACTAGGTAGCTGAGGCTGACCGAGAACCCGGATCCTCCAGTCTCAGCCTCCCAAATGCTGGGATTACAAACGCCCGGCTGAGACCCTGTTTCTGAATAAAAAATAAAATAGGGCTGGGGGTGTAGCTCAGAGGTAGAACCTCCTGGGTTCAATCTGCAGTACCACACACACACACACAAAGAATTTTCAGGCCAGGCATGGTGGCACCCGTGCATGCTTGTAATCCCAGTATTTAGGAGGCTGAGACAGGAGTATCGCAGATTCAAAGCCAGCCTCGGCAATTTAGCGAGGCTCTCAGCAACCTAGTGAGACCCTGTTTCCAAATCAGGCTGAGAGTGTAGCTTGGAAGTAGACTGCTTCTGGGTTCAATCCCTAGTGCCCCCCCAAAAAAATTCAGGCTTGGTGTGGTTGCAGACACCTGTAATCCCAGTACTTAGGAGACTGAAACAGAAGGATCTCAGGTTTCTGTCCTGCCTCAGCAACTTAGTGAGATCCTCCACAATTTAGTGAAACTTTGTTTCAAAATAAAAAAGTAGAAAATAGGGCTGGGGCTTAGAGGCAGAATGCCATTGGGTTTAATCCTCAAGGGCTTTTGTGTATGTGTGGTAATAAGGATTGAACTCAGGGCATTCTACTTCCTAGCTGTCCCCCAGCCCTTTTAAATTTTTTTTTTTTTTTTTTTTTTTTTGGTAGTGGGGATTGAACTTGGGGGCATTCTACCTCCCCAGCCCTATTTTTTATTCTTTATTTTGAAACCGAGTCTCACTAAGTTGCGGAGGACCTCACTAGGTAGCTGAGGCTGGCCGCGAACCCGGATCCTCCGGTCTCAGCCTCCCAAATGCTGGGATTACAAGCGTGCGCCACCAAGCCCAGCTATTCTTTATTTTGAAACGGTCTCACTAAGTTGCGGAGTGCCTTACTAGGTAGCTGAGGCTGGCCTCGAACCTGGATCCTCCGGTCTCAGCCTCCCAAATGCTGGTATTACAAGTGTGTACCACCACACTCAGCTTCTCTTTTTTTCTTTTTTGGTACCCGTGATTGAACCCAGGGGCATTCTACCCCGACCTACACCCTCATCCCATTTTTGTTTTGTTTTGGGGGGTACTGGAGATTGAACCCAGGGACATTCTACCTCCAAGCTATACCCTCCCAGCCCTTTTATTTTTATTTTGAAAAAGATCTCACTAGGTTGATGAGAGTCTCACAACTTGCTAAGGCTGTCCTCAAATCTGTGATCCTCCTATCTTAGTCTCCCAAACACTAGGATTACAAGTGTGCTCCACCATCCCTGGCTTATTGTTTGTTTTGAAACTGGGTCTCAGCTGGGCACAGAGGTACATGCCTGTAATCTCAGTACATGGAAGGCTGAGACAAGAGAATCTCAGAAATGAGGCCAGCCTCAGCAATGTAACAAGACTCAGCAACCTAGCTAGACCCTGTTTCAAAACAAAAAAATCAAAAGTGCTGGGATATAGCTCAGAGGTCGAATGCCCCTGGGTTCAATCCCAAGTACCACACACACACACACACACGAGAAACAGGATCGCTCACTAGGCTGCTGAGGCTGTCCTTGAAACAGATCCTCCTGTCTCAGCATCCCAAGTATTGGGATTACAGGCTTGTGCCACCATGCCTGGCTTACATTTTGGGGGAGGCTAAGACAGGAAGATCGCAAGGTCAAGGACAACCTCAGCAAGTAGTGAGACTCAGCAACCTAGTGAGACCCTGTTTCAAAACAAAAACTAATAAAAAGAACTGAGGGAAGCCGGGCGTGGTGGTGCACGCTTGTAATCCCAGCATTCGGGAGGCTGAGACCAGATGATCCGGGTTCTCGGCCAGTCCCAGCTACCTAGTGAGGCCCTCCGCAACTTAGTGAGACTCGGTTTCAAAATAAAGAATAAAAAAATAGGGCTGGAGGTGTAGCTCGGAGGTAGAATGCCCCTGAGTTAAATCCCCAGTACCACAAAAAAAAAAAAAAAAAAAGAACTGAGGGTATAGCTTTGAGGTAGAATTCCCTTGGGTTCAGTCCTCAGTAGAAGGGAGGGAGGGAGGGAGGGAGGGTGGGTTTTGCTAACTTGCTGAGGTTGGCCTCAAACCACCTATAATCCTCTGTCTCACCTCCCAAGTACTTGAACAACAAGCATGTGCCACTGTGCCCAGCATGTATGCATCTTTTATTCTAAAGTATATCTCTCAGAAAGAATATAATTAGCCAAGTATGGTGGCTCATGCCTGTAATCCCAATATTTGGGAGGCTGAGACAGGAGTATTGCAGGTTTGAGGTCAGCCTCAGCAACTTATCAAGATCCTATTTCTAAATAAAAACATAAAAAGGGCTGTGGGTGTAACTTGGAGGTAGAATGCCCCTGTGTTCTTTTTAAAAATCCAAGCCAGGCAGTGGTGGTATATTATGCCTCTAATCCCAGTATTTGGGAGACTGAAACAGGAGGATCACACCAACCTTAGCAATTTAGTGAGACCATGTTTCAAAATAAATAAAAAGGGCTAGGGCTGTAGCTTGGAGGTAGAACAGCCCTGGTTTTAATTCCCAGTACCAAAATAAATAAAAATTCAGTCTGACAATCTTTGCCTTTTAATAAATTGTGTATACTGGGAGGGAGAAAATAATGTCAGTGGCCATGTGCATTTCTTTTTTTTTTTTTTTTTTTTTTTTTTTGGTACTGGGGATTGTACTCAGGGGCATTCTACCTCCGAGCTACATCCCCAGCCCTATTTTTTATTCTTTATTTTGAAACCGAGTCTCACTAAGTTGCGGAGTGCCTCACTAGGTAGCTGAGGCTGGCCTCGAACCCGGATCCTCCAGTCTCAGCCCCCGAATGCTGGGATTACAAGCGTGCGCCACCACGCCCGGCCCATGTGCATTTCTTGATTTTTGTTTGTTTTGTTTTTTTGTGGTACTGGGTGTTGAACTCAAGCGCATTCTACCTCCGAGCTACACCCCCAGCCGTATTTTTTATTCTTTATTTTGAAACCGAGTCTCACTAAGTTGCAGAGTGCCTCACTAGGTAGCTGAGGCTGGCCGTGAACCCTGATCCTCCGGTCTCAGCCTCCCAAATGCTGGGATTACAAGTGTGTGCCACCATGCCCAGTTTCCTATTTTTTATTCTTTATTTTGAAACATGGTCTTTTTATTTATTTATTTATTTTTATGGTACTGGGGATTTAACTCAGGGGCATTCTACCTCCGAGCTATACCCTCAGCCCTATTTTTTATTCTTTATTTTGAAACAGGGTCTCACTAAGTTGCAGAGGGCTTCACTAAGTAGCTGAGGCTGGCTGCAAACCTGGATCCTCCGGTCTCAGCCTCCCAAGTACTGGGATTACAAGTGTGTGCCACCACGCCTGGCTCCATGTGCATTTCTTTAGTCTACATCTCCTGCAGGTGTGTGCCTTCAAGGCCTGCTTGAGGCAGATCTTCTATGTGCTGCCTCCACTTGGTAATATAGTGCTGTGGTCCACACCTAACTATGGCTTTGGGGGTCACACACAAACAGCTCACGAATAGTATCTTCAGTCTCATATTTTGATGGTACATGATTAAGTGTTTAGTCTCCACTGGGACAAATGCTGTTTCTCAAAAGAGGAATCCGGCTGGTTACTTCAGCACTCCAGGACTTGCTGGATCCTCGGGACCAGGGTGCAGAGCAGTGAGCACAGCAGCCTGGGCTGTTCAGGAGACCTCTGTCAGTCTGGACCTCACTCAAAACTAGTAGCCCTTCTGCTCACCGAGTAAATAGACCAGGAGAGCACACTCAAAAGAATGTTTTGCCTCCCAAATCCAAAGAAGCCAGCACTATTTTGGTTGTGTATGTGGGGGCAGATGGAACAATTTATCTTCTACTTTAGAAAGACTATCTCAACATGCCTCACACACTGACTTCAGACAAATGCCAGAGGTTGAAAGCCCCAAAATTTTTGCCAGACTTATTTTCCACCCTCTGGCATACAAATGTCTACCAATATGTCTAGAGTAATTGCTACTTTCTGCTCACCAAGCTAATATTAATATAATGGACCATCATGGTATCTTGAAAAAGGGAAAGGAGATCAAGGACCCTCTGGACTAAATAATAGAATAGGACAGAGACTTGATATATCTCTGTGATGGTTAATTTTATGTGTCATTCTTTTTGTGTGTTGTGGTACTAGAGATGGAACCCAGGGGCATTCTACCTCTGAGTTACACTCCCAGCCCTATTTTTTTTTTTTTTTTTATTCTTTATTTTGAAACAGGGTCTCACTAAGTTTGGAGAGCCTCACTAAGTAGCAGAGGCTGGCCTTGAACCCGAATCCTCATGTCTCAGCCTCCCAAGTACTGAGATTATAATCGTGCACCATTATACCCAGCTCCCCTTTTTATATTTTTTGAGACAAGATCCCACTAAATTGCCCAGGTTGGCCTCAAACTTGCAATCCTCCTGTCTCAGTTTCCTAAGTATTGGGATTACAGGCATGCACCACCTTGGCTTGTACAGATCTTTTGACGATAGACTTGCTTTCCTCTGCATTATACATAGCAGGTCACTACTTCGAGGCCAAACTGGACAATTTTTTTTTTTTTTTTTTTTTTTGCGGTACTGGGGATTGAACTCAGGGGCGTTCTACCTCCGAGCTACACCCCCAGCCCTATTTTTTATTCTTTATTTTGAAACCGAGTCTCACTAAGTTGCGGAGTGCCTCACTAGGTAGCTGAGGCTGGTCTCGAACCCGGATCCTCCGGTCTCAGCCTCCCGAATGCTGAGATTACAAGCGTGCGCCACCACGCCCGGCTCAAACTTAGACAATTTAGAAAGACCCTATCTCAAAATAAAAATTTAAAAAAGTCCCAGGGTTGTATGTCAGTGGCAGAACATTCCTGGGTTCATTCTCCTGTACAGAGAGGGAAAAAAAAAATGATTTGGAGCTGGGCTTGGTGGCACACGCTTGTAATCCCAGCATTTGGGAGGCTGAGACCAGAGGATCCGGGTTTGTGGCCAACCTCAGCTACCTATTGAGGCAGCCCGCAACTTAGTGAGACCCTGTTTCAAAATAAAGAATAAAAAATAGGGCTGGGAGTATAGCTCGGAGGTAGAATGCCCCTGAGTTCAATCCCCAATACCACAAAAAAATTAAAAAAAAAAAGATTTGGGCTATGGCTAAAAGCCTTTCTACATGCATTCTATTCACTCCTAGTTTTCCCCATAAGTGAGTTTTCCTGTAGTATGAATTGTCTGGTTTGAACCACCCCTATAATATTGATAATATTCAGTTGTTTCCCTTCAGAGTAAATTTCCTCATGCTCTGAAAGCTCGTGTTGTTTGGCAGTGTCTACCAAAGCTGACTGAAAATACACATGCCCTAAGACCCATTAATTCCACTGCCTACATGTATGTACAGGAGAAGTGCATATATGTACACCAAAAGACAAATATGTTCTCAGAAGCGTGTTTTTTTTTTTTTTCTTCAGAGACAAAGACAGATTTATTTAGGAAAGCAGATACACATTAAAAGCAGAATATGGCCATTTTGAGCATTTTGAGAATGAGAAGCTTTTGGGGTAAAGAAATACACATTCAGGGGAGAATGTGGCTCATCTCCAGAGGGAGAGACAGCAGCCCATTGGTACTAGGTGTTAATATTTTAGAGAGGCTGAACTACAGGAGGAGTCAGGGCAGAATCACACAATTTCTTGGCAGTTTTTATTTAGTGCTTGGGTATTGCCCCCAGGTTACTTTTTGTAGGGTCAAGGGTGAGGGCCAAAAGTTTATATTTCAAAGGTTCATGGAAACAGTTCACGGGCACTTTACAAGTATTGTTATGACCCTAAACTGTAAACAAGGTAAAAATCCATGAATAGTAGAATGGATAAATTGTGATATATTCATAGAATGGAATTCTATACAGAATGAAAGTGAACTTCTGCCACACACATTGATGATTAGACTTAAAGACATAATGATGAATGAATGAGGCTGTATCTGAAAGAATACATATTAAATTCAATTTGTATATAGGTTGATAATATGAAAAAAATTTGTTAGAAGTCAAAGCTATAATTAACTTTCAGTAGGTAGTGACTAATTTTTATTCCATATTTTGTGATGAGAAATACAAGTTCACACCACTATTTTTTTCTTTATTTATTAATTATTTTGTGGTACTGGAGATTGAACTCAGGAGCATTCGACCTCTGAGCTACACCACCAGCCCTATTTTATTTTTATTTTGAAACAAGGTCGAACTAGGTTGATGAGTCTCTCACTACTTGCTGAGACTGTCCTTGAATCCTGTGATCCTCCTGTCTCAGCCTCTCAAGTACTGGGATTACAAGTGTGCATCACCAAGCCCAGCACCACCTTTCTTTTAAAACACATAGTTGGCTAAATGTTATTGGTTCATAAAGAGATATGTATTGAAATTTAAAAGTAAGCAATTTTAAATATTTACAGAAATTCAGTAGAGGAAGTTTTAGTCTGCTGAATCTAACAATAATAATTTTTCTTTTTTCTTTTTTTTTTTTTTGCGGTACTGGGGATTGAACCCAGAGGCATTCTACCTCTGAGATATACCCCCAGCCCTATTTTTTATTTTTTATTTTTGAAACAGGGTCTCACTAAGTTGCAGAGGGTCTCACTAAGTAGCTAAGGCTGGCCACAAACCTGCAATCTTCCTGTCTCAGCCTCCCAAGTACTGGGATTATAAGAGTGTGCCACCATGCCTGGCTCTAGACTTTCATTTTCAAATATTTTTTGTTTAATCCAATAATATGTGTGTGTTTTACAAATTAGCAAACAGTAAGTGGCATAGCACCTCAAACCACTGAGTATTATTTCACTCCCAAGCAACATCAGGTACAAGGTTGACTCTGACTTAAAAAGATTTTACACAAGCCAGGTGTGGTGGCACACACTTGTAGTCCCAGTACTTGGGAGACTGAGACAGGAGGATCGCAGGTTCAAGGACAGCCTCAGCAAATAGTGAGACTCTCATTAACCTAGTGAGACTCTGTTTCAAAATTTAAAAAAAAAAAAAATAAGGCTAGGGGTGTAGCTCAGAGGTAGAATGCTCCTGGGCTCAATCCCCAGTGACTGACACACATACACACATACACACACACACACACACACACACACACACACACACACACATTTTTACACAAAAAAGTCACATCACTTACTGAATTCTCATAGTTTCTACCTTGTGAGTTTTCTGGTGGACAATGAGATTTGACTTACAACTGAAGAACTTTCCACATTCTTTACATTCATATGGTTTCTCTCCTGTGTGGGTTTTCTGGTGGCGAATGAGGTTGGATTTCCTACTGAAGGCTTTCCCACACTGGGGACAGCCATTGGATTTTTCTCCTGTATGTATTCTGTGATGAACAGTAAGGATTGCCTTTTGACGGAAGGACTTCCCACATTCATTACAGATATAGGGTTTTTCCCCTGTGTGAATTCTCTGATGGAGAGTGAGGGTTGTTTTTTGGCAGAAGGACTTTCCACATTCGTTACAAATATAGGGCTTCTCTCCTGTGTGTGTCCTCTGATGCACAGTGAGGGTCGTCTTCTGGATGAACGCCTTCCCACACTCATGGCATTGGTACGGTTTCTCCCCTGTGTGGGTCCTCTGGTGATCGATGAGGTATGACTTCTTTCTAAACGCACTTCCACATTGAGCACATTCATAGGCTTTCTCCCCAGTATGTGTTTTGTGATGTCTAGTGAGGGTTGCCTTCTGGCGGAAGGACTTCCCACAATCAATACAGAGATAGGGTTTCCCCTCTATGTGTGTTTTCTCATGAAGAGTGAGGGCTGTCTTCTGACGGAAGGCCTTTCCACACTGACTGCAAACATAGGGTTTCTCACCTGTGTGAATTCGCTGGTGTTCAATGAGGTACGATTTTCTTCTAAAGCCATTCCCACAGTAAGGACATTGAAAGGGTTTCTCTTCTGTTTGAGACCTCTGATGCATAATAAAAACAGACTTTCTGCACAAGAACTTTCCATGTTTGTTGTATGCAGAGGGCTTCTTTTCCATAAGATTATGTGGGTGGATATTGAGATCCGACTTGTCTAGGAAGGCGATTCCATCTTTATTGTATTCAAAGGTTCTTTCTCCTCTGTGAGCTCTAGCCTGTGTGAATATTCCTTTCAGAAGGAAGGATTTGTCACATTCCAATGGCTGCTCTGGAATTTGAACCTTCTGATGTTGAGGGAGCTCCGGTTTACCACTGAGATTCTTTTCTGTTTGTTTATAAGGATTTAGCGCAGGATAAATTTTTTCATGCCTAGTTCCAAATATTGATTTCTCCCATCCATTACTCTCACCAAATTTCTCTCTTACAGGGTTTATATTTCTGATAACTAATTCTGAAATATTTTTGAAAACTTTTCTATCATGCTTATATTCACATAGTGTTGTTTTTGAAATAATACGGTTTTTGCTTAGAGGAAGTGTTTTCCCACAAATATTACTTCTCTCTTTAATTAGTTTTTTGTGACTGGTGAATAAAACAGATCTAGAATTCTTGTCTTGGTATTCTTTGAACTTCACTAAAACATCTTCAGCTTTCTCATCTTCTAGAAAAGAATAAAATGAATACTGTAAGTTTTCATATATATGCTACAGATTGGATGTATATCCAAACTGTGTGTGTAAATGTTGCTAGGGACTGAACCCAGGAACATTATACCTCTGATCTACACCCCTAGCCCTATTGTGTTTTTATTTGGGTCTCACTAAGTTGCTGAGGCTGGCCTCAAACTTGCGATCTTCTGGTCTTAGCCTCCCAAGTACTGGGATTACAGGTATGAGCCACCATGCCCAGCCAATAAATTACCTCTTGATAAGGAAAACTTACAAAACATAACAAATTCTAGCCAGGCTGGAACATGAGGATTGCAGGTTTGACATAGCCTCAGCAAGTAGTGAGACTCCCATCAACCTAGTGTGATCCTGTTTCAAAATAAAAATAAAATAGAGCTGGGGATGTAGCTTAGAGGTAGCATGTCTCTGGGCTCAATCCTCAGTACCACAAAAAATAAATTAATTAAAAAATTCTGCTATACCATCTAAATGAGGAAAAACTGGCAGAAAGAACAGTGGGCTGGGGGATGAGCAATTGCCTAGTATGCTTTCAAGCCCCTAGGTTGGATCTCCAGCACCTCCAAAAAAACCCCACCTTTTATCTCTTTATCTCTGGCATATTATAATTATAAGCTGCATGGAAAGATAGAATAAGTACAAGGATAAATTCTTAGCGTAAGAAGATTCAGAGACAGAGTGAGCATATCAAGGGTATTAAACAGTAAGCAATGTGACAAGGAAAATTATTTAGGCAGGGATGAAAACCTGTATGTTTATCCCCTCATGCCACAATAAATGTTGTAAAATGCATTCGAGAGGCTGAGACCGGAGGATCCGGGTTCGCGGCCAGCCTCAGCTACCTAGTGAGACACTTCGCAATTTAGTGAGACTCGGTTTCAAAATAAAGAATAAAAAATAGGGCTGGGGGTATAGTTCGGAGGTAGAATGCCCCTGAGTTCAATCCCCAGTACTGCAAAAAAAAAAAAAAAAAAAAAAATGTTGTAAAATGTTTCCACTCATTTCTGCCCCATTGCTACTTATACCATCCAGGACAAATGAACTTTCTTTCTTTCCTTTTTTTTTTTTTTTGTGGTACTGGGGATCGAACCCAGGGGCATTCTACCTCTGAGCTATATTCCCAGCCTTGCACATGTCTTCTAGCTACTTTGGGAGGCTGAGGCAAGAATATTCACAAATTCAAAGTCAACCTGGGCAATGTAGCCAGACCATCTCAAAATTTAAAAATAAATAAATAGCTGGCCATGGTGGCACATGCTTGTAATCTCAGTACTTTATTTTTTGTGTGTGGTACTGGGGATTGAACCCAAGGGCATTCTACCTCTGAGCTACACCCCTAATCTTATTTTTTATTCTTTATTTTGAAACAGGGTCTCACTAAGTTGCAGAGGGCCTCACTAAGTAGCTGAGGCTGGCTGCGAATCCAGATCCTCCTGTCTCAGCCTCCCAAGTACTGGGATTACAAGCTTGCGTGCGCCATCACGCCTGGCTGTGTACACCTATTTACATAGCAGTATTATTTACAACAGCCAAAAGATGAATGTAACCCTAGTAATCAATGAAAGAGTGAATGAGCAAAATATGGTATATGTATACAATGGAATATTTTATTTTTTTCAGAGGTACTGGGGATTGGACCCAGGGGCATTCTACCTCTGGGTTACACCCTCAGTTACATTTTGTTTTGAAACAGGGTCTCACTGAGACCCAGGTTGCTGAGAGTCTTGCTACTTGCTGAGGCTGTTCTTAAACCTGTGATCTTCCTGTCTCAAACTCCTAAGTACTGGGGTTATAGGTGTGTGCCACCAGGTCCAGCTATACAGTGGAATATTATCAGCCTTAAAATGGAAGGAAATTAGCTGGATGGGAGGTTGAGACAACAGGATCCCAGGTTTGAGGCCAGCCTCAGCAACTTAGTGAGACTCTGTTTCAAAATAAAAAATAAGCCGTGTGTCATGGTGCATTCCTGTAATCCCATACTTGGGAGGTTGAGACAGGAGGATCACAGATTCAAGACCAGCCTTAGCAACTTAGTGATACCCTGTTTTAACATAAAATATAAAAAGGGTTGGGGTATATGCAGCCTGGAGGTAGAATGCCCCCTGAGTTCAACCCCCAGTACCAAAAAAAAAAAAAAAGCCGGGTGTGGTGGCACATGCTTGTAATTCCAGTTTCCAGTACTCAAGAGGCTGAGACAGGAGGATTGCAGGTTCATGGCCAGCCTCAGCTACTTAGTGAAGACCTCCACAACTTAGTGAGACCCAGTTTCACAATAAAGAGTAAAAAATAGGAGCCGGGCGTGGTGGCACAGGCTTGTAATCCCAGTACTTGGGAGGCTGAGACCAGAGAATCCGGGTTCACAGCCAGCCTCAGCTACTTAGTGAGGCCCTCTTTAACTTAGTGAGACCCTGTTTCAAACTAAAGAATTAAAAATAGGGCTGGGGATGTAGCTCAGAGGTAGAATGCCCCTGGGTTCAATCCCCAGTACCACAAAAAAAAAAAAAAAAAAAAAAAAAAAAAAGA
>PVLC010027373.1:0-21776 GCA_004027655.1 Graphiurus murinus
ACAGAGGGAGGGAAGGAAGGGGGAATCAGTAATATTGATCCTCTCCCTCATCTCATTCTGTTGGAAAGAATAAATATTTCAAGGCTCATGTGTCCATTTTCTTGGTCCTCAGGGCCACACATAACCCCAGAATAAAATTAAGACTCTCTTTTAATAACCTATGCAAACAGACCTAACAATAAACACATTTAGATGCTTTATACAGGACTAATGTGAACAAATAAAATCCATTCCCAGCCTGTACTCCCAGATAGTCATCCTATGGACACAAAATAGTATGCTGAATTAAATTTATCTTTAATTACTCCATCTTTTAAAATATAAAAAACTCCCACACCCCACATTTGTCTTAAGGGTGATTTTTAAAATTTTAGAGCCAAAAAAGAAATATGATTACACTTGACTGCAAATGTCAATATTTACTAAGTATTTAGCAATAGTCAGTAAATGAGGAAACTGAAAATAGAATATTATAAGCACTCGTTCATTATCTCTACATTCTTATTCTATTCTATTAGAATGAAGGATAACAATAGTTAGCAATATGTAATAATTTAAACCTTCAAATTACAAGTTAAAATTTACAAAATTATACATTTTTCATTTAAATTTATAAAACTGGGCTGGAGATATAGCTGAGTGGTAGAGGCCCTGGGCTCCATCCCCAGTGAATAAATACAATAAAGTTATAAAATTGAATGCCTTTATATACACAAACTTTGAGATAATCCAAAGAGAAGATATTCTTTTGTATCTATGAAGAAGTATCTTCTCAGCTGAGGGAAAAGATTGTTTGAAGGATAGAGTTCTGCCTGAACTGTTGCACTGTATTCAAACACATCAAAAAAACTTTCTGCTTAGGCACGGATTCTGCCAACGGAGGGCAGAGCTGGGGAAAGGCTCAGATGCAGGTTGCTCCATGGAGGTGCTGGGGTAGGGAGCAAGCAAGAAGAAAGGAGGGAAATTCCCACCTCTGCAGGGGACTGAGAGGGAATACCCACAAAATCAGCGATAACTTGGCATGCATTTAACTTCCTCTTCCTAACCTGGCTGAAACGCCCCTTAAAATCAAAATAAAACAGCAGTAGCAACAACAACAAAAAACCTTCTTTCTTTTACAGCTGAACAACAGTGATAATTGTGAGACTGCTAAACTGTACTTTCCCAGAAGGTCAGGCTGCAACTTGATTTAACGGGAACAAAATGAGAGAAGGTAACTATCCTTACCCATCGCATCCACATTCTTCCATGATTTGCCAATTTTTATAAATATGCCACATTGTTGGTACTTTCTCATTATTCCTGTAGCCTACAGTCATTCTGGAAGATCTCTATTTTTTTAATCCCTTTATTTCTATGCCATGTGGTTGATAGGAGCCTTGAGTGTACCAGAAAGATAAACTCTCTTCTCATATTTAATAACGGTTGGGAAGAATGTACTCGTTAATGAACACTCAAAATTAACTACACAGGACAATCTCTATTATTGGGTCCTCTGCACATATTAGGTTTGTAGTCAAGTCTGGAGCAAAAAATAAATGAGTTTTGGTGTCTTTAGCAATTTTACCTTAAATTAGGAGTTTGGTCAGTGTAAATATTTCCATAGGTAATAACCAGTGTGCACACACACAGGCACATGTACACATGTGTGCACACACACATTTGTCAGAGGTCAAGAAAACATCCAAATATCAATTCAGAGTAACATTCTAAAATTTTGCCTAACATCCTTTGTCTAGAAAAAGAGTTTGGAAATTTCACAATCATTTATTTGTGAACTTTCTAATTGTTTTTCGCTGCTCATGTCCTAGAAGCCTTTTTTTTGTGTGTGGTACTGGGGATTCAACTCAGGGACGTTCTACCTCCAAGCTATACCCCCAGCCCTAATTTTTTTATTCTTTATTTTGAAACGGGGTCTCACTAAGTTGTGGAGGGCCTCACTAGGTAGCTGAGGCTGGCTGCGAACCCGGATCCTCCCGTCTCAGCCTCCCAAATGCTGGGATTACAAGAGTGCGCCACCAGGCCCAGCTCCTAGAAGCCTTTTTTTAGGTTAATTTAATTTATTTTTATTTTTATTTTATGTATTTATTTATTTGTCTTTTGGTATTGGGGATTGAACTGAGAGGCATTCTATCTTTGAGCTACACCCTCAGCCCTTTTTATTTTTTGTACTGCAATAGGATCTAAGTTGCTGAGGCTGTCATTGAATCTCTTCAAAGATCCTCTTGTCTTACCCTCCAAAATACTGGAATTACAGGTGTGTACCACCATGCCTGGCTTTTAAATTTATTTTTAAAGTTATTTTTCTCTTTTTTCATTTTTATTGGTATATTATAATTACAAATAATAGTGGGATTCATTGTTACATATTTACACATGCACATACGTAGTTTAATCAATTTCATTTTCTAGTAACTCCTCTTTCCCTGCCCTCTTCCCTCCCCTAGTCCCCTTCCTCAACTCTACTTGTCTCCCTTTATTTTCATGAGATTTCCTTTATTTGCTTTTTTCTCTCTAGCTTCCACATATAAGAAAAAAACACATGTTCCTTGACTTTCTGAGTCTGGTTATTTCATTTAAGATAATGTTTCTCAGTTCCAGGGAGGCAAAATTTAAAAGCATTTCTTCCAGTACTTTTAGTGTCCTGAAACAGAACATTGCAAAACATACCATAATTAATCATCATACTTTTGATGACATTCTGGAAAAGGCAAAACTATAGAGACAATATGAAGATCGGTGGTGGCCAGGGGTTAAAGGTGGAAGGAAGAATGAATATACAGAGGAAAGAGAATTTTTAGAACAGTGAAGTGGAAATACTCCATATGGTCCTATAATGATGGGGACATGTCACTCTATATTTGTCCAAACTCACAAGATATATAGCACTAATAGTAAATGATAACGTGAACTCTGGGCTCTGGGTGTAATGATGTGCGGATATATGTTCATTGCTTATAACAAATACACCTGTCAGCTGGGGAAGGTTGGCATGATAGTGTGGAAGGCTGTGCGTGTGGGGGCAGAGGGTATATGGGAAATCTCTGTACCTTTCAATTTGGCTATGAACCTAAAATTGCTCTAAAAAAGTATTTTTAGAAGTAAAAAATTGTATGCTCTCTCTAATATGCGGAAACCAGGGAGAAAGTGAGTCAAAGAGGAACTCTAGACGAAGAAGGAGAAACCTTGGATGAGCAAAGAAGGTGACTTAACTGAAGGTGATGGGGGAGGCACCCTAATGCACATGATGTACTTTCAAAAACATATCAAAGTCAATCATTAAACTGAACTTGAGAAGGAGGGAGGAGGAGGGAGTGGCAGGAATTGGGGAATGGTTAAATAAGAAATGTATGTATGTATGCCTTTACCAGCTTGTACCTAACAAAGATATATGATTAAAATGCACCAATAAAAAAGAGTATTTTAAAAAGTAAAGTGAGCCGGGCGTGGTGGCACACGCTTGTAATCCCAGCATTCGGGAGGCTGAGACTGGATCCGAGTTCGCGGCCAGCCTCAGGTACCTAGTGAGGCACTCCGCAACTTAGTGAGACTTGGTTTCAAAATAAAGAATCAAAAATAGGGCTGGGGGTATAGCTCGGAGGTAGAATGCCCCTGAGTTCAATCCCCAGTACCGCAAAAAAAAAAAAAAAAAAGAAAGTGAAATCATTTTTTAGATGTCATATATGTGGCAGAAGTTAAATAATTCAATTTTGAATATTGTCATTAGCCTTTCTCCTACCACCACCACCACCAGGAAAATAGTTTTGCATGTTTTAAAAACAATAGCAAGTTGCTAATTAATCTCACTTTATAATCTATAAATTTCATGTCTCCAGATGTGGGATTAGATATGGAACAGATGGAATGGATAAGAAAGAAAAGGAAAAAATAGGATAGGCTCCTACAAATACACACACACACACACACACACACACACACACACACACACGATTGTATACATCATTGGTACATAGATTCCCAGCCTCATAAATTCTATAATCTCTGGAACTTTAAGTATTTGTGGCCAATAAATATTTTCATTTTGTTTTCATTAATTGTTTGAAGAAATGGGAGAGATACTGTAAACTAGAGGACCACTCACTCACTAAATACAATAAAGTTCAGGGGTTCATACAATTCATAGAAAATGTTGAGTATAAAGATAACCTTAAAATTATATTTATATTTATTAACTTTGGTTTAATTATTTATCACTCAACAGTTATATCTCTGTAGTAAAATAGAGAATAACATCTGGGCTCAATCCAAGACTCAGATATGTCTCTTATTCTAATTTGTTTATCTATCACAAATCATTTACATGAAAGTCTGAGATACCTCCCAGGAGAACGTTCTTCTATCCACGCAGGAGGATCACAAGTTCGAGACCAGCCAGAGCAACTTAGCAAGACTCTGCCTCAAAAGAAGATAAAAAGAGCTAGAGGTATGACACTGTGGTAGAGCCTCCCTGGGTTCAATTCCCAGTACCACAAACAAACAACTATTTAGACAGGCACAACGGAGTCTTGATCCTGTTTTTTTTTTTTAATTACTATTATTATTATTACTCTTGTTTTTGTCTTGTTTGAATAACGCTATTGTTAAGAAGAGAGGGATTTGTAAGGACAGCGCATTGATTGCCCTTCAGCATCTCCCCTGACTCAGCCCCTAAGTGCCGGGTTGGTCTGTTATAATAGAAGCTTTATGCCATCTGGACACAGGAAGAGGAACCTGGGGAAAGAAATTAGTGCAGAGAAGAGGAGGCCCCTACTCCTGCTCAGACACATGTAGACTGCTGGGCTGTGAAAGTTCCAGGGAACACAGCGCCTGTGGGCACCATGCAGGCCCCAACACACCGTCACCATGGTGGCCATGCAGGGTGATGGCAGCTGTGCCTGAACGGGATGACTCCAGCCACCACAGGCTGCTGTGGGAGGGGAGGGGAAGAGCTGGGAAAGGAGGAAGATGACAAAGCCACATGGCAGTTAGTACTACTTGCTTGGGAACACTTGGGAGACTTCTCATAGGACCACCCAGGAACGACGATTATGTCAGCAGAGGCGTCATGAGTGGACGAAAGATTCAGACATGTAGACTTATGCGTACATTTGCTGTGTTAAAATCTACAGCAAATATACTGATGGGTGATTTCAATTGCACATTTTGAAGTGAATCTAGACAAGAGCGATTTAGTGATCCACTTTCCTATTTGTATTTGTGAATTTCAACACGATGGTGATTGACTTTATCCTCTGGGACATCAGTGTGACATACACACTTTCATCAGGTCATCACTTGAAAACGTATTATTTCAAGCAGGGCCTGGTGGTGCATGCTTGTAATCCCAGTACTTGGGAGGCTGAGACAGCAGGATCCAGGTTCGCCGCCAGCCTCAGCTACTTAGTGAGGCTCTCTGCAACTTAGTGAGATCCTGTTTCAAAATAAAGAATAAAAAATCTGGTTGGGGATGTAGCTCAGAGGTAGAACCACACCCTGGGTACAATCCCCAATACCACAAAAAGTAAAAATTTTAAAAATGCATTATTTCATCTAATCCAGCAGCAGCCTTGTGGGGGACACATTTCCAATGTAGCCCCATTTTCAAGTGGCAGAACTAGTTCCAGAAAGACTTGTTCAACATCACACAGTTAATAAACAACAGAAGTGGGCAAGCTCCAGCCCTGGCTCAGAATACTGTGCTCTTCCCATAGCCTGGCCTGACCTGCCAGTTCCCATCCTGCTCCTGGGGCAGCATACTAACACTCTGGACTAACCATTGAGAAACCTCACAAGGACTCCTCCGGACTCTTGCTCAGCTTCACTTTGACCTTGGGAAAGTCACCTAACTTTCTATTTTATTTCCCCATCTGTAAAATGGGTTGGGTAATAATAGCCCCAGCCCCACCCAACCTTGCATGGATGTTACAAGGAAGAATTAGATAATGTCTGCACTGCGTTTTGCTCTCCTTAGAAGAAAGTCTCTATAAAACCCAAGGCAGCTGACTTTATGAGCACTGATGAGATCAAAGCCTGAGGCCATGGGCCGGGCAGCTTTCCCCTGCACAGAGCATGTACTGCCCCGTGCTCTAATAACATTCCTCCTTCAAGATTCTAAAATGATTTGCAGACAGTCATTAAGTAAATCTTGCTGCCCTTAAGCAAGGTGCGATTTGCACCATAATAGCCTAAAGCTTTGTGGAAATGAAATCTTATGAAGAGCACAAGCACTGCTTAAAAAATAACCCAGGAATTATTATCTTTAGTTCTATTTTCTAAGCGTCTATTTTTCTGTCCTCAAAATGTAATTTATACTTAATTCTTTAGTTTCCCACTCGTAGAAACTAAATAGCACCATTATACATAGATCTTAATAGGAGAGACCCTATACATAAATGAATATAAACAATTTCTCCTAAAAATCAATAACTTTTGAAAGCTTCAAGCAATTCCAAAAGGTGTACGAATTCCTAGGTTGGATATTTGCCTGAATTAAAAAAAAAAAAGTTGATTCTTTTCTCTATTTGTTGTGCAGATCATTTCTTTCAGAAAGAGAGTAAGGTCATCAACCCACAAAAGAACCCGCTGTTCATCTTTAGGGAATCCATCTGCCCAGAGTGCAAGGATCCATTAGCCAGGTCTTGAGACGTTTGCACAATATTGCCCAACCTCGTTTTCTGATGTCTCAACTTGACTGCATTTC
Source organism: Graphiurus murinus (assembly GCA_004027655.1). Classification (NCBI taxonomy): domain Eukaryota; kingdom Metazoa; phylum Chordata; class Mammalia; order Rodentia; family Gliridae; genus Graphiurus; species Graphiurus murinus. Next base: position 6,701 of record PVLC010027373.1, read on the forward strand.
ATTTTAATTTATTAAACTATACTGGCAAAGTCTCAGAGTGAAATGCTGTGCTATCTTATTTTTTAATCTACATGTTAATCATGTCTAATTGGCCTTCATTTCCATCTGCACAGGTTGCTAGTCCTCATTTCTGGAATTAGTAGATCAAATTTCCAAATCCAGCCCCAGTCATGACCTCATGACGTTTGTTTGACTTTGCCTCAATATTCTCTCAGAGCTTTAAAATGTACCAATGTGAGCAAGGTCCCAGGGGTAAAAACGACATGTTATAGCTCTTTAAATATTTCTTACTTGAATAGATCTGTTAAAAGGCAAAGTTTAAAAGCTCGAGGAACCCCTTATTCTCAGTAAAAACAGATGTAGGCTATAAATGTACGCTTTTCTTTCTTTTCTTTCTCCCCCCACACCCCTTTATAGACTTGTTCTAGAACTTATAGAGATGAGCATTAGGGTCAGTATTGAGTGATAAACATAGAAGATTGACTAGAAGCTGCTAACTCCTTTCTGTCAACCCCTCCAAGAGGTTTTGTCTTTTCACCGTAGTTCTGTAAAGGGAAGACTTACCTTTTTGTGTGTTTTGAGAATACAATATATTATTAAATATAGTCACCTGGTGAGGACTGACCTTATACATCAGTGCTGGATTAACTACAACAGGGAACTTTCCATTCAAAAACCATAACCTTTCTATTTTTGCTCATATTTAGTGTCTCCAAGGAACCCTTGGGGGGGATAATATCAAAGGTGTCACAAAGGTACTTTTGCAAAATAATTTTCTCCATCCATTAACAATGTGTTTCCTTTTGCTAAATTCATTTACCTGATTAAATGCAAATCTTTCTAGAAGTGATAATCTATTAAGTCTTACCAGTCATTTTTACCTTAGTGCCAATGAGCTGAACAGATTCTACTGGGGTGGGAAAGGGGCAGAGAGGAAATCCTACAGAAGTCTGAGGCATTGCAGAAAAACTGTGCTAAATTTTACCTGGTCAGATATTGTCTCAATAGTAGAACAGCCTTCTCAGTGCTTGGGAGAATGAGACAGGAGGATCACAAGTTCGAGGCCAACACATGATAACTTAGATGTTGTTTTGAAATAAAAAATAAAAAGGACTTGAAGTGTAGCTCAGAGGTAGAAGCCTCCTGAGTTTAATCCTCCCCCTCCACACACACAATAACACACACACACACACACACACACACACACACACACGTATAGCCTTCATTCTATTCCTCTCAGAAGCATCTTTCTTTAGGACTGAAGTGGTGCATAGAATCTTTTCTTCAAAGTCTTCACAGAAACTCTGTGTTAGAAGAGGAAGAAGATGGAGAGGTGGAGACAGGCTCTAGGGTTCAGTCTCCCCGTGCCCAGGAGCACAACTTGTTGACAGCACCACGCTGGCCCGGATTGCCAGGAGCTTGCAGCAACACGCCGGTGTCCGGGGTTCCAGACCGAGGGAGGGGAGGAGTGCAGAGCATTTTATTCTAATTATGCCCACGAGTCTGAACCGAGAAAAATCTCAACACCACCGCAAGATTGTATATTGCAGTCTAAAGTGAATGGGGCTACTAACATCACAGAACAGTGGTTATTTCCGATTCTCAGACAAACTTGCCACTGTGAAGGAAACATATGCTTCTAAAAACTGATGCCGAATAAAAATCCAAGTTGGTGGAGAAGTAAACTCTGCTTTAAAACACAATATTGCCCAAAGAAAAGAAAAATTATAATTTCAAACACCTTGAAATCTTCCCCCCACACACACACATACACACATATGTGCCTTTTCTCCTCTTTTCCATTTATTCTGCTTGCACAAATAAAATGGCTCAAATATCCACACTAATACTCTGTGGGAAGCTTAGTACTGTCTCTCAGATTCCCAATGGCTGCCTTCTTCCTCATGACCACCTCTTAGCTGGAGCTACCATGGATACTCTGCAAGCACTCCTTACCCGGCACCCACTTGCCCAGCTATCCACACGGCTGCACTCCTCATAAGGCCTTTACCAGCCTTCCCTCATTCCCCAAAGTAGCACCAACACCAGGCACAGAAAAGAAACCACCTTGGACTTTAAGATGAGACTTTCCTGCCCTAAGCTCTCACTGTGGGCACCCTCTCCTCCTAGAGCTCCTCTCCTCCCTCCCCAGTTCTGGTAATACTATTTGGGGAAGGAAGGAGAGGAGAAAAAAGGGAGAGAAAAGGAGAGGAGAGGGGATAATGGTAAAGCCAGAATGCTAGATGGCTTTCTTTATAATTAGTTTGCTCTGAGAGCATAACGTTTAATAATCACTGGAAGTCATAGCCTCTCTCTCTCTCTCTCTCTCTCTCTCTCTCTCTCTCTCTCTCTCAAGACATGCCTCATCTCTGCTTTGAATGTCACATCCAGAACAACCTACTGAATCTGGACATTGCCCCATAGTCCAGTCCAACAGGGTGCTGGTTAACTGGCTCTGGAAGGTAGAATTAGCCAATTTTTATGGTGTGAATGAACATACCTTGACCAATTTCAAGCTACAAACTTAACCTCATTGGATGTGGAGCTGGGAAGGCACATGTGTGGAATTGGCTCTCAGAATTAGGCATGAACGGCACCCGCACAGCACGCATCAATCCATAGGAGAGTAATTCATTCCGCTCTGTCACAGGACTAGCCACCTGGCCTTCTTTCAATTCCCTTTACTGGCTCTGCTTCCCCCTGCAACAGGACGTTTGCACTTTCTGTTCCTTTTGCTTGGGATGCCCGTTCCTTCCTTTTCACCTAGTGAATGGCTACTCATCCATCCGTTCTCAGCACAAGTCTCAGTGGCTTTTCTAGGCATGCCTTTTCTGACCTCCCTAGCCAGGTCAACTATCTTAATTCTAGACTTGCGTCGTGCCGTGAGTACACCTTTCCTTTCTAGAGTATACCGCAGGTGTGGTGCTACAGTTGTTCAATTGATCGTTGGATTAGTGTCTGTCTCCCCTCTTTGATGGCAAGCTCCAGGGGGTGAGGCTCTGTCTGCTCTTGTTCACTTTGCATTCCCAGCTCTTGGCCTGGCGGATGAGAGTTGGCTGAACAAGCCAAGCGAGCATCGCAGACCATCCCTTAGTCCTGGTTCAGCTGCTCATTTTTCTCTGGAAAGTGAAAAGTATGCGACCATGTTCGTTGTGTCTCTACTTCTCGAACCATGTCATACCTGGGTTGAGAAATGCTGTCTTCATCAGACTCATTGGAATGTGAGTCTGTAGCAACCTCTTCATATCTGAAGAACCATGCACACAGTAAAGCAGCAGAGGTTTAGAAATCATTTTGTGTAATCTTGAGATACATAACAATGTCTCACGTGGTTGCTCGAGAGCATCTTCATTAAGTAGTCAGAGTTTTTCATTCCTCTCTTCTCTATATACCTGATCAATACACTTGGATACATTCAACTAAAATGAACTTAATCTAGAACATAAGAAGAAGAGAAATTGGAACTTTAAGAGATATATGTGCCAGGCATGGTGGCACACACTTGTAATCACAGTACTTGGGAGACTGAGACAGGAGGATTTCAGGTTGGTAGCCAGCCTCAGCAACTTAGTGAGACACTGTTTCAAATTTTAAAAAATAGACTAGGGTTGGGGGTGTAACTCAGAGGTAGAATGCCCCTGGGTTCAATCTCCAGTAAAACACACACACACACACACACACACACACACACACACACACACAAAAGGACATGGGATTTCCAGTCCTCAAATCTTAATGTTTCAGCATTGAAAAGTTACATCAGCCTTTAAATAATGAAAATATTTATATTATGTAATAAGTTAAAAGGACTTACCAAAAAAACGGTTAAATAATAGCTTAATTATGGAGTACCTATGTGCTAAATCCTCATAACTCTATGAAGCACAGAAAAGTGAAGCTGAGGGCTCAAGGTCATACAGCCGGAAACAGTGGAGACTTGGAAGGCATAGACTCGGACACCTGTGCCCACGCTTCTAATTACTAAGCTCTGTAGCCCCAGGGGAAAAGATCAAATGCAAAATAGATACAGTGATCCTTCAGTTGGGAAGAATAACATGGATAAAGGTATACAAATAGAACTGGAAGAAGGTAAGAAGAACTTAAAACAACCATGCTAAAGTGAGAAGATAGAATAATAGATTGTTGTTACTTTTACATTTTTAAAATGATTCTTATAAAGCAAGTTTTAAAAGAAAAAAAAAAATTCCAGCTTGCATCTTTGACTTACGGTGCATGCCCACACACTGTCATTAACATCATCCTAAGGATTCTAAGAGGAAAAGTGGCTGTAGTTACTCCTACTCACATGACCCGAGTTCTGGCCTAGTCATAGTAGTATGAGCATATTTTGGCAGTGAAATTTGAACTGTTTAGCTACGCATCAAAAGTTGACAATATGAAGTTCAATCTAATTTTTGGTAAAGAATTCATTAGGGACTTAAGCAAAAATTTAAAAGATAGTTTTAGAAACAAATATCACTATAGTTACTTCTCAGGCAAAAACATTTTTTTTCACTAAGAACTTCCTATGTGTCCATTCTAATTCTATAGCTAGGACTGGACAAACACGATTTCTCTTGATTCTTACAAACTCCTGTGATACACTCTGTTAAACTCTTCATTTTACAGTTGAGAAGTTCAGAAACTAGCTCAAATTGACACAGTCAGACGAGAGCAGATTTATTCCTATCTGATTCACTTTATACCTTTTATTGGAGAATACAAAAGTTAAGAAGGACTATTTCAGCTCTGACAGGCCATTGGTAGGATTTGACCATTTGGCCATGTCAGTTCATGACAATTTCTTTCTGGAAACTCTTTTAAAAATATGTTCCATAAGGGAGCTTCTGCTTTGTAAGAAACCTGACAAAGCAGCCTCTTTGCTTACTGGAAAAAAAAAAAAAAAAAACAACTCAGCTTTGAAAAATTAGCAGCAGCAAAATCATAGCAGTAGTTTTTGAAACTATATATTTGAATTATCTGGGGAACTTTGAAAAGACTGTTAATACTTGGGCTCTATCCCAGGCCAATTAAATTAGAATTTCTCAGGGGTGGGGCTTGGGCCTTAGCGATTTGCAAAAGCTCCTCAGGTAATCTAATGTGCAGTGGTGTTACATAGCTTGCCTCTCATGAGACATTCAAGGGTCTCACCTCACTTGCCTCCTCTCCCCATCCCCCAACCATGCCAGGTGAAAATGAAGTTCTTTATATAATGAAAACAAAGGCAGAAGATTCAAGGTTTTTAAAAGGTGGGGCCTTTTTTTTTTTTTTTTTTGCTAATAGGCTTAATTTGTAACTGTATATAACTGCTTGTAATTGTTGTTTATTTTATAAAGTATCTTTGCTCTTCCACCAGAATTTTCTAGTTTCAAAAGTCATACCCAAAGGCAACAGTAGATGGCCCACTTCTCTCAAAAAGAAAGACTCCATATTGTGTATTCAGTGGAAGAACCAAAGCTTTCCTGGTAACTTAACATGAGGTGGGGGTTGAGGGAGAAGACCAAAACATGCTGAGGAAAGCAAGAATTCAGAGTCTTCAGAGAATAATTGAAGAGAGAGTAAAAAGGGCCACTTAAAAAAAAATGCAAGGAATGGAAATGAGCAAAAGTGATTCCAGGGTTTATAGACTTTGATACTGATAACGAAAGTAGTGAAAGTTAAAACAGGGAAGTTGGCAAACCATAAAAGTTGAGTCCCAAAGTTCCCCCGAGTTTTGGATATTTTATTTTCCCCTTTTTGGGTGAAAATGGGAATGGAAGATTTGGGGTTTTGTGGACAACATCTGTGAGGAAACTTGTCTATGCCTTTCTCTGACCACCAATGTGCAGCAGACAGAGGGGCCAGAAAGCCCAGGAATTTTCCATTGCATCATGTATTCTTAAAATTGTTTTCATTTTCACTTTACCCACTTGTACTATACACTTCAGAGGCATCAAGTAAACACATCACTCCTTAGAAATTAATGAAAGTAAAAGTTTAATTAGAGGCTAGCTGCTTTATGCCTAGTCTTCTAATACAAAGCATGTGTTATAATTGAAACAGAGTTTAAGGGGATTGTCTCTTCTTTTTTTTTTTTTTTTTACAAGCATAATTATTTTTAACCAATAAAAATAATAATAGGTGTCATCAATAACTTTCCTCCTGTAGATCTCAATACACACTGATGGGTTCTCATTTCCACCAAGTAGGAAAACATGATTATTTCTATTTTACAGCTGAACCAGTTGTGGAATGGAGGAAGGAGGAGACGATTTGACCAACCTCTTCAGCGGCACTTGTTTCATCACCCCCAATCCAGAGTTTTACTTTTGAATGACTTTTCCTGCTTCTTTTTCTCTGGGCTTGACATTGAGGTGACATTTTCACTGTTCAGGAGACGTGTGTCCTGGTTCTAAGACTTATCATGACTAAAAGCTCATCGTCCAATTTTGGTCATTAGTTTCACTTTTTGACCCAAAGCTCAGTCTGGACCTATGTGAAGACAGAGATCCTGCTTAAAGCTTCAGTATGGGGGAGGGGGTGTCATGAGAACACATCTCTTTTACAGAGTTTATGTGCTAACTCGACTTGATGTCAGGAATATTAAATATCACTACTCCGTGTACAACACCATAGATCATCAAAGTTCCATTTTCGAATGCCTAAAACCTGCGGAGCTTTCACTTGGGCCTACAACGTGGCAACATGCACAGCTAAGGCAATGCATTGACCTGCCCTGCAGCTCTGCTAGAAAACAGCAATGTTTCCTTTACACCCACTCATTATCAGGGCTTAGTGAGTTGAAAAAGCAGCTGTAAGGTCCCCTGGAGTCGACAGCTGTGGCCAAGCAAAGCTAGTACCCATAACCACGAGCAGATAGACAGTGGGTTACAACTGAATTGCATCCTTCTGGCATGAGGTCACCCCAGCTCTGGCCCAGCTCTATACACAAATACGTGAAGGTCTATGGATGCATCCCCATGCATTTAACCTACTTGTCCGTGTCAAGTTTTGTTTTGTTTTGTTGTTGTTGTTTGTGGTGCTGGGAATCAAACTCAGGGTCTTGTGCCTGCTAAGCAGGTACTCTGCCACTGAGCTACATCCCCAGGCCCTCAAGTTTTGTTGTTGTTAAGGCTGATTTCTATTTAATGCTCAGAATGGGAGGCTGCTGACAATTATTTTTAATAATAGGACAATTCTGGCTGAGTACCCAGTTTACACAATCGCATCTGCAAACACATGTTGCTAGCGGTAATAGAATTGTCCTATGATTTTCTTAATTCCTGCTGAACACTCAGTTCATATCAATTGCAACTACAAGTAAATACTAGAGTCACTCCTATGTACACTACCTCTGTAAATAGTTCATACACATCTCTATTCAGAAATGTTTTAAGATTAAAAAATTTAATGACTGAATATTTTAGGAAGTTATAATAAATCCAGTCACCATGGTTTCTTTCCTAAGTAACACTGCTTTATTCTCTGCTACCTCCAGAATGAAACCCAAGCCATCAATATGGGAATGGAAGATCTTTTATAAATTGTCTCCAATCTGTCTCTCCATCTTTATTGTCCACCACTTTCTACTAGCTCTGCCATCCCTCAAAACATAGCTCTGACTCTAGCTATCCAGAATTACCATTTTCAGAGTGTTATGATCAAGATGGCTAGCTGGAGGTCTAGTAGCCTCCCATTCTGAGCATTAAATAGAAATCAGTCTTAGCAAAACAAAACTTGAGGAGCCAGGGTGCTGCTCAGTGGTAGAGCCCATTCATCCTACAGGCATATTGTGTGTGTGTGTGTGTGTGTGTGTGCTTTAGAGTGTTTAAAAGGATTTTCATTTGGGGGTTTTTCGGGACTTCTATCTTCTTGTGAAAATGGAAGGTTTGCCAGTGGTGGATTAACTTTTGTGCCTGGCAGCAACCTGTGGAAGCTAAGCAGTGGCTGCCTGCCTTAGAGGAGACATGTGCCTAGTTCTCCACAGTCCCCATTTCTTCCAGTTGCATCTCTAGGCTGGACATTCATATTCTGTATCAGACTTGTCCTTGTAGAGACTCTCTACACTTCCCATATGGTTCTCTCTTTCTAGTTCCTCTCTGGGAAATGTCGTCAAGTTTCTCTCTGGTAAACCTCTCATAGTGCCGACTTGGTGTCTCCTCTCTGAAGTCTTTCATTTGTCTCCTTAATCCATGGTCTTGCACACACCTTGTTATCATGGGACTGATCACAACATAGTAGAGTTTATTATAAGCATTTGCTCCCTGACTACCGTCTCAAGTACAAGACTTGGGTACTATTTATCTCCATATTGCCAGGATTCTGTGAAAATGTTGATGAATGAATAAGTGTTCAGGGGAGTCATAACATGAGATAGAAAAAAAAAAAAAATCTAACTAATTCCCATCCCATTGAAAGGAGAGTGATTCTTTTTTCTGAGTCAGATGTCAGTTGTGTCAACAGTGGTTGAAAGTGGGGCAAAAAAGTAGGGTAGCATGAAAGCTAAGAACACACAGAATCCTTGTTAAGAACAAATTCAGAAATCAGGACACAAAATTGTGCAGACACTTCAGATATAGATACACCAAGGAGGAAAAGAAGAACACAAAGAAGAAAAAGGACAAGGTTATGACAACTTAGGGAACACTGTAGAAGAAACATACATATGAGAATATGTGTGTTTATATTCTGTATCTGAAAACATTTTCAAATGGAGTCATATTATTCTAACAATTAAGGATGGATAATTTCAGAAACTGTTTGTAAACCTATTCCTGTATATTACAGAGATAAATATATAGTGTAAAAAAACTATAAAAATAAAGAGAAAGTAACTCATTAAAAAAAAAAAACTTTTACTGAAGATGAATTAGGGAGAGATCATACTAAACTTATTAACATCTAAAAGGTTTGACTGCTAGGTAGACCTAAGGTCAAGTCTATTTTTGCAAAGCAATAATTTCCATTACATAGTTTTTAAATCTCTTATGCTTGTATGGTAAGTTAATTCTACTAAGCAATAAAGATATGGAGAACTAGTTGTTGACTGAATGGGTCACATGAAAGTAAAAAAAAAAAAATTACTTGCACGTATAACAACAAAACTAATATCGTGCACTAGTGAACAATAGTCTGTTGTGAAAAGATGTCTTTTGTGTTACTCTAAGATGTACACATGCTCTCTTGTATAATTCTCAGAGCAACTGTGTTAGCTTCTACCTGAAGGACTCTGACAAATGTTTGTTTTCATGCATTCAAATGTATCCTTTATGTCACCTACTATTAATCTCCTCCTACCTCTTTTCCATTAGCTGCTTACAAAGGCAGAAGAAAAGAAGCATGTAGAAACTGACCTAGAAAGACAAGTAGCCAAATTTTTAAATGAAAGAAAGGAAGTGCAGTGGCTGTAAGGTGGTGAGTTTATGTGGGAGTGTTATTTTGAATGACTTCAAGGAATCTCTTATTTGTCTTCTATAACATCAAGTGAACAGTGTACTCTTAATTTTTTTAAAAAAGTTTTCTTTCTCTTACAAAATCCTCGTTGAAGAAATAAAACATACACATTTATGTATAAAATACTAATTTCCTCAAGTATCTTCTGAGTTACAAAACTCATGATGAAATAACAGCCTCTTTAAACACTGTGTTCAATATCTCTGGCTTCTGTTTCTACCGTTAAAAGGTCTCTGGCATCAGAACCTTCCCTCTCAATCCTATGCCCCCAAACTTCTGCTCTATAAGCTAAGAAGAGACAGAAATGTGAAGAGGAAGAACTGAAATTCTTTTGGAAGGAAGAAAGTATGTCTCCATGTTATCATCCTCAAACATCTATTATGGTCAAATCCTTTCCTGTCACCAACTTTTAAAGTTAAACGCTTCATGTTACTTAAATAAACAGAAAAATGCATAGTCTTCACAGTTTATATGTATATATATATTTTTTTTTTTTTAAAAAACTGGGGTTTTTAAAGCCATTTTCTTGATCCTAGGGAGGAAAATTGCTTCCTTAGGGAAACTGGCCAAAGTTCCACCAGGATAATTAAGACAACATCACATTAGCTATCTTCTTATTTTCTTCTATATCTGTTCTTTGCCATAACAGAAATTGACCTTTGACTTTTAAGAATACAGTTCATTATCTCTTTTTCAATAAATTAGTCAGCATGGGCTCTTGCCTATTGTTTTCCATTGAAACAAAAAACCACCTACCAAGTATAGCAGTACCTTCTATAATTCAACCTAACTGTGCGTATGTTTTTTTTTTTTTTTTTTTTTTTTTTTTTTTTTTTTTTTTTTTTTTTTTTTTTCGGTACTGGGGATTGAACTCAGGGGCGTTCTACCTCCGAGCTATACCCTCAGCCCTATTTTTTATTCTTTATTTTGAAACCGAGTCTCACTAAGTTGCAGAGTGCCTCACTAGGTAGCTGAGGCTGGCCATGAACCCGGATCCTCCGGTCTCAGCCTCCCGAATGCTGGGATTACAAGTGTGCGCCACCACGCCCATCTCGCGCGTATGTTTTTGATAGGATGCTTTGTTTTGTTTGGGAGCTTTATTCTGTACTTGGGCTAATTACATTGTCTGTTAACCATTTTGGTGCAAACCATTTGCAAGTGACCCCATTTTTTGCATATGGATAAATATATATGGAATATAGAGCTTATATCGTAGTGGAGGGAGAAACAATTGCAAAGATAAATAAGTCCAAATATATTGTACATTAGGAATTGGTAAGTCCTGAAAAGAAGTCTTGAGCCAGGAAAGGGCATGGGGCTGTGGAGGTGGGGGGCTGAAATGTTAGCAAGCACAAGATGGTCTCACTGAGGAGGGAAATTTGAATGAAGACCTACAGGAAGTGAGGAAGCAAGTCATCCAGGCAGAAGAAAATGCAAGAGCTCAGGCCCTAAGTAGGAGTGAGGCTAGTGTGTTCCAACATCAGCCAGGAGGTCATAAAGAGAGGTCATAATGGCCCCGAGCAAAACCAGTAGGAAGATATAAGGCACAGAATGGTTCTGTGGTACAGAAAAGACTGAAGATAGCCAGTTAGAAGAGCAGTATGAAGGCGGAGAGACTGGAGACTAGGAACAGAGTGGTAGCAATGGAGGTGGTGAGATGTGGTCATGTCTAGTGCCTGATGAATTATACAGAGAGAAGCCAAGGGCAACCCCCAAGTTTTACAACTGGAAGAATGAATTTGCCAGTGCCAAGAAAGGAAGGACTTGGAAAGAGCCAGATTAGAGAGAGGAGTTGGGGATTAGGTATTTAGGTATGTGAGCCTGGGGGTCAAAAGACAAATCTGGGCTGGAAATAAAATATCAGAATCATAAATACATAGCAAGTATTCAAAGCTGTTTCCAAGACACTCTAAAGCAATGATGGGACCAATATCTAGAACAGACTTCGGGCAAGGAGAGCAGAAGACAGCAGAGCAGAGTGCTGAGCTGTGAGCAGTCCACCTCCTTCACGCCCACCTTGCCTGTAGGCCCTCATACCTCACCTACCCTGTGCATTCAAGGACACTTGTGTCACTTAATTTTTCATTAATAAGTAATAGTAACTTATGAAAGGTTTTACTATATTAACCTTAGTTTTAATTTAGAAGGAAAATGTTTATACACAATTTTCATGTGTAAAGAAAATGTGCTTAAACTGGCATTTCTTTGTGCTTATTAGGAATTATTTCTAGGGATTTATTACAGCAGGATCTTTGAATGGGCCAGAGAGTTACTATAACTCATGGCCTAAGGAACCTGGAGCTCCTGGGGCTTCTCTATCTACATTCTCTTCTTCGGAGCTTTTCTTTTCTCACTCCAGGAACTCTATTCTTGGCCCCTTCCCCTTTTCAATCCTGCACACTCTCTTGAGAGCTCAAATGCCCCATATGACCACCACCGTATCTACTGATACTCCTATTTTATTATTGCTTAGTACAATTCATTTCATGAATTCAATGCTTCACCTGGCATTTCCTGTCTCTTATAGGCATCTCAAAAGCCACATATCCCCAAACATTATCTTTTCTTCCAAACCTTCTCCTCCTTATCCAGAATTCCCTCTCCCACAAGCTGTGTCATCATATATGAAGTCTTTAGAGCCAGAAATCTAAGAGTGTTTTTTTCCCTTCTAGGTTCATCTTTCCTCTCTTCAACCCCAAATCCTGTTCGTTCTATTTAAATGACCTCCCCCCATACCCCGTCTATAATTCCTACATCCTTTTATCATTGAACATGTCTCAAGATTTAGCCATTATTCACTTATATGTCTATACCCCCTATTAGACTATGAATTCCTTGAAAGGGGTTTTTGGAATAAATCATGGAGGTAAATTGACTAATTCCAGATTTTAGCAGGATAAGACTAATTGTTGGGGATGAGGATATAGATATCAGTGACTATAGAAAGAGGCACCAGAGAAGAAAGGGGTTGATATCTTGGGACAGTAAAAAGCCTTGCAAGGTCGATGTTGGGTGGTGCCATCTAGCATTGTGCGTGCATAACCCCCACAGCCACAGAGATCCTGATGAAATACACTTGAATCCATGAATGAGAATTTGCCTAATGTCTGATAGGAAACCAACATCATGGTAGGCACTGCTGGAAGCTAAAGAAACCTCAGACATAGCAGCCCTGCCCTCTAGGAGCCTTCTACCAAGCTGGAGAGAAGATCTGGGATGCACAGTTCATGACAGTGTAAAATTGACTAATTGATACGGTGTAGACTGTGTCCCGGAAGAAAAAACATCAATGAAACTACTAATGAAAAGCTTTCGTTACTAGTGAAGGAGGTGAACTTTAGAAGGGAGCTTTAAAATAGGTAAAATCCAGTAGCAAGGGAGATTAAGGAAAGGAAATGAATGCATAGGTTCAGAAATGTGTTCATGGGATAGTTGAGAGTCTAGCCTGACTAAAAAAGAGGGCTCTTGTTGTGGGATGGTGGGGAATTAGTCAGGGCAGGTGAAAGACTGAAAAGCTAGGCAGAGGATGAATGCAAAAGCCTACACGAGTCTAATGACTCTTGAGCAAACTGTAATTAAAATTTGATCCTATACCCTCCCTGAGGTTGATATTTCTTTTGGCTCAGTCGAGTTTCCTCAGGTCTTCTTACACAAGGAGCACAATGACATGGACCCAGTTGTCTGCAAAAGTAAAGGGAAGGAGAGGGTGTGCCTGATGTCAATCAATGGAGACATGCCAGCTGATGGAGGAGGAGCATGATTTCACTTGAAACAGAGGCTCTTGCTTCCTCCTGGGAACTAAAAGGCTGATCACTTCAAGGAGAAAGGCAACATCAAAAGGACTTGAACAGTGGGCAACCAGAGCTAAGAACTCCCCAGTAGAACATCAATTATAGACTCTACAAATATGCATTTAGCTATAGAAAGAGCACCAGGAGGCCAGTCCACAGAAACATCTTTGTGCATCAGTGTGATGGAAACAGAAGACATCAGTTAAAGAAAAGACAAGAAAGGAAATGAAAGAGAGGTGTGAGGTTTGTCAACCTTTTCCCTAAGCACCCTCTCCAATTCTCAGCGAATGCAATATCACTACCCAACATGATACAAAAAAACTCATCATGAAACTCGAGCCAGTGGCGAAGCAGAATGAGCAATTTCATAGAATAACAACTGACAGGAGGTCTGCAACAGGTCTACAAAAGGAAGAAAACTCAACTGTTAAAACCTCCAACAGTTATGTTCTGCCTGGTTTAGAAACAACAAAATTCAGAGGCCATATAGTCTTCAATTGAAGCTCTAGATGTAAATGTTTTCCTTTTATGAGCTTGCTCAGAAACTGAACACACCAGACTATAGGAAATTTTTTTTCTGTAATTTGTTGTGCATTATCAGCTATTTACATAATTACTCTAATTAAGCTAGTTACAGCAGTTCCTGTAAATATGTGAAAGATCACTGAAACATGTAATTATGTCCTTATATCATTAATTAAACTCTATCAGCTGGGAAAATTACTGTAAATATGTCTGGAGGTGTCATTAGTCTGTGTAATGGAGACATAGAGTTTTTTATTGAACTACAATAAAGTGCTCTGCAGCAATAATCCGTTTAAAACACCACTTGTGATTTTTTTAAAGGTCAAGATCTCAGCACAAAAGAAAAATATATCTTTCATCCCACAATGGTTTGAAAAACGGAAGTTTTGGGCTTCTTTATTATCAATATAAGTGGAATGCAATTGGACCAGCAGGCCCACTTCCCTAGTGGCCATCCATGGTATTGCAGCGGGAGTGGGCAGTACCTGAGCCAGGAGCCCTTCCTCTTGGGCCGGGTAAACCAAGGCCAGTGCAGGGGAGGACATGTCTGCCTCCCATGCAGGCACCTCCCCCTCAGCTTCTCCCCCCTGGGTTCTCATGCACCTCTTTTCCCTCAGTATTTATTGTAAATCAGTGTCCCCATGCCCCTAGCCAAAATACAAGATTAAAAATAGTAGGTTTCCCAGGTGAGACTGCTTTTTAAAGGACACAAACATTAAGGGTACAAAATATCAAAGCAATACATTTCTAAAGACAGAATTTCAGACACAGTGAGCATTAGTAGTGCAACTGAAAATCCAGTCTTTCGTCCCTTCAAATCAGACAGGTTCTGCCTCCTCCCAAGGCATGCCCTGCAGTCAGCACTTGAAGCAACTTCAACCCCCATACCAAGCAACAGTACCCTGATTCAGTGAAGAAAAATGCAGATTGCTGTGGCAGCGGAGGGAGATGGCAAATAGTGGCTGCAGAAGCCCTAATTGGTTCAAAGGATGCTCACTGTGAAGGTGCCCAGGACTGAAAAGATGAGGGGATCCCCAGAGCTGCAGAAAGACACACAGGAAACCCCCTCCTTCAGAAAATAACAAACAGAGAAAGCTTTCAGTTCTTCAAGGGCAAAAAATAAAAGCCTATGACTAGAATTCTGATTCTCTTTAGTAGAATATATATTTCTGGGGAGAGGAAAAGGTTAACTTTGTTCTTATACCAAAATCTTACACATGTTTTCATCATGTTTGGAAATCAGCATCTACATTTGAAAAGTAAATTCTCTGAACTAGATGTTTCTAAGTTTTGGAAGAAAACATGGTTTTCTTCTTAATAGTTATAAA
>PVLC010027374.1:0-21916 GCA_004027655.1 Graphiurus murinus
GCCTCCCCCCTGGTCGCTGGGGGGCGCAATAGGTCAATGGAGGTCTGGATAGCTGGATAGTTGGCAGGATATTGTATGGGAGGGATTGGCGCGCAATGTGGTGCGCAGGTTTGCGGTGCGCAGCGCCCTCTCCCTTGTTTTTCCTGGGCTCTGTGTGGTTCCACTCCTCTTTCTATCTGTCAAGCAGTTGCGCTTGCTGTCTCCTGGTTCCAGCCTTGCTGTGCAGTCGGTCCCCTAGGCTCTGTTGTGGAGCCCCGGATATGTCCTGCTGGAGTTTAGGCTGATCGCACCACACGCTCCCGTCACTGTGTCCGGTAGCAGAATGCCCCGCCTGGGTGGAGCGTGGGGGTCTGGAGGTGCCCACGCCACGCCCGGTCCCCAGGTCCGCTGCGGTGCCCAGCCCTCGGAACTGGGCTCACCTCTGCAGTCCCGGGTCCCAATTCCGGGAGCCCGCAGCCCTCGGTCCGATGTCAGTAGCCCGCGCCGCGCTTGCAGACCCACAGAGGTGCTGCCTGGAGTACTTCCTTGTTTCCAGACCAGCTCTCCGCAGTCCCTGGGTCCGCCGGAGTGCCTAGTTCTCGGGATCGGACTCACCTCCACAGCCCCGGGTCTCCTCTCTGCCAGTGAGCCCCGGCTCACCTCCGCAGTTCCCAGTTGCAGCTCTGCCCGAGCCCGCGGCCGGGCCGGAGGCCGGCAGCCCGCACTGCAGTCCCGCCGAGGTGTTGTATGGAGGACTCCTTTGTTTCCCCGACCGGCTATCTGAGTTTTCTTCTGTTGTGGTTCAGCTTTCGCCCCTTTTTGTTGCTTTTTTTCCTTCTGTAAAGAAGCTGGTTTTGGGGCAAATTTGGTTTGAAAGAACAGCGTCTGGGGAGAGGTATTTCACTCAGATGCCATCTTGTCCCCTCCTGAATTGATTCTTAATTTTAGGAGCTTTCATTTTTTTATCTACTAGCACAATTGCTCAAAATTTTAAAAGACTGATTGGATTTAAAAATTGTAAACACTCATATAACTGTTTCTCACCAACTAAGATATGATACTACATTTGTTTTCTTAAGATTTTTTATTGCTATACTATAGTTATACATAATCAGTGGGATTCATTGTTACATAGTTGTTCAAAAGGAGAGGCACTTGGAAATGAAAATGACCAAAATATGTTATGATGCTATATTTGATAGAGTTAGGTGGGCATAGGTATTCAGAGTAGTAATGACCTTTAATAATTATTCAAGTATAATTTAAAATGTTATCATATTCATAGAAATCAGCCATGTTAAGTGGGAGTCACTTGAGAAGCTGTGGGATTAGGACCGAATTCCTGAGTCTAAACACCAGCTTCCTAGTTACACTAAAACTTAGAATCTGAGTCTCCTCATCAAATGAGAGGAACATGAACTTAAGAGATCACTGCTTTCTGATGTAGTTCTCTTAATAAATGAGACCAGATTGGTAAAAGTCCAAGGAGCATTGGCTGGCATCTAATAAATGTTCAGCACATTCTAGCTTTAGGTTTAACTGAATTCTTCAAGGGATTTATATTGAATAAAAAAACAAAAATCTTTCCAAAGTCTCAACTACTTTTGTAATTTTTTCCCCAAAATGGCATGTGTATAATACTTGTCAGAAATTATGGCAACACTGCTGAACCTTTGGGTTTACCTTATACAGATAGTCTTTTCACACCTTTTCTTGACTAGAATAAGATGTGGCAACCAACATACTGTAAGAGAATTCTTAGAGCTCAAAGAGATGCTGCTTATCATTTTGTCCAGTCCCTTTATTTTATAACAATGATTTGATGTCTACTCTGCACTGATTGAAAAAAAAGTCTCGCTCATATCACCACACATATCTATCAAACCACTCCACATCATGGGGAGACAAGCCACAAAATAATCACCAGGACATTGTCCCCTTGCTGAAGAAATGCACTGATATGATATGATTTCTCAATACTTCATTGTTCTCAGACCCGGTGGAGAGGGTAAAGGAATTGTGCCCACAAATCTATAATAGTCAATACACAGTGATCTTTTTATTTTACCTTCCTCCACCTGCTATTTCCAAACTTCTCATCTCTTCAGACTGCCAAAGTCCTCTCAGCTCATTGCCTTACTCCAAAGTTCCATAGGAAGAACATTAATAATAATAAATTATCTCATATTACGGACACCAAATTTATGAACTTACCAGTATTGACAGCCATGTCCTCTGCCTTCCTCCTTCTTGTAGGCACCTAAGTATATGCATCAGTCAAAGACACAGGTCTCCCAAGCTCCTTCACCATCCTCAGGGATCTGATTCCTACAATTTTACCCTTTCTTTCCATCATTATTGACTTTTCTATCTCTACTAAATCATTTCTGTCAGCACATAAATGAGTTGAAATTTCTTCTACCTAATAAACCAAAAGAAACTGAAAAACACACTTGACCTAACTTCTCTGCTCTCCTACCTAGCAAAAATTCACAAGTTATCTGTGCATTCTAACTCCATCCCAATCATTAACCTATACCATATAAACTTACTATAAATCTAATAGCAATTCTATACTGTAATGCTAATTAATTTTCACTATAGGTAATCTATATTATAATTTTAAGATTTTAAATAAACCTATTGTTTATTAGATATTTATGAAAAAGATAGTGCTATAATCTTCAATCTGAATAACTCAAAAAGTTTTAAATTATCAGACTATAAAAAATTGTCAGGTTATATTTATGTTTGGGGTTGGACATCATGCATTTGTAGGTTCTTACACAGGGTGAGGTGATTATAAATGCATTTGACCAGAGCAACTCAGACTTATTAAATTCAATTTCAATTTGGTTTAGATATGTTTAATACATTTAATAATATAAACTAAAACATGAAATCTTTTTTTACTTTGATTATAGTTCAGTTGTTTTTGTAACACTATTAAATCTAATTGAGTCATACATTTTTCTAACTAAAGGATTTACTTAAAGATGGCACTGAAGTGTTATATTTTATGTTTTATATTACTTTCTAATACATGCCCTCCAATATATTTACCTCTAAATATATGTGTATATTTACATCTATATCTGCCTGTGTATATTTTCTATGCCTCATAATTCTGAGGTAATTATTATTGTCCACATTTTACATATGAGAAATCAAGCTCAGAAAAAGTAAGGTGTCTTGGCCAAGGTCCCATAAGAAGCAATAAAGCTAAGATTCCAACTCCAACGCAGTGATTTATCAACTATATTCCCAATAGTCAACAGGGTAGGTTTGGTAGAACGACATAGTTTATTTTTAAAGTGAAAAGCAATAAATATGCTATTTATATAAAGAAACAACAGGCTAAAATATAGCTATTTTAAAAAACAAATTCATTTTCAAACTGGCTTTCACATACAATTTTGGGAAATTGTAAGTTCTTGTTCCTTATTTGTTTCACGTATAAATTAAGGATGACAATGCTAGCTTACCTTTCAGGATTTCTGAAAATATTTAAATCATTAATCAAGTTATACTTTCTCATACTGACATACTGAAATGAAATGTCTTAATATTTTATTATTGTTATTGTAATGTCTTAAATATTCAACAAATATAAATCTCATAAGGTATTTAAAATATAATTCCAATTTTATTTGTGTTACCATGTTCTGAAGTAACAGTTACCTAGTTCCTATAAAATACTTGATTTAAATTTGACTTTGAAAAGTTTTATTTTTCTATGTATATTGTCAATTCAAGCAACCTCTTAAATATTAATATTTAGACATTTAGAACTGTAAAAAGTGCCAAAAATCACATAGAGAACTTGTTAAAACACTATTCTTCTGGTCTACACTCTAGAAATTTTATTGCCAAGGATGTAAGGTGAGGCCTTAGGTTCCATATTCCCAATAAGCTCCTTGGTGTTCTGGAAGTATTTGTTCTGGGGACCACAATGACTAACACTGCAATAGAGTTCTGATCTTTAGTGTTCCCTGACTATTTATTACCATCTTCTCCCATTTTCTCACCACCATTTACTTAACACCTACTACATGCATGTAACTATTTAATGTAAGCACTACTCAAGTAGCAAGTCAGTTGACTGGTGTGTTTTTTTCCTCAAACATTCAAGCTTGTTCAGCTCTCATACATATGTCCCTTGAAAGAGACGTAGTCTCTATCAAAGTGCTGCTGCAGTCCCATAAAATGAAAGATAAAAAGATTCCTATATTAGGCAATGCAATTGACTCAGGAACAAAGAGCAACTGAATTTCCGAGAATTAAATCATGAAACTAAAAGGTACTAGGAAATGTAAACATTTGGAATATTGTTCTTCTTAAACTTTTCTACCACAACACCAACTTGAAGAGAATAGATGGTTATTTCGGAGTCTCATTTGAATCAGTTCGCTAGATTTGATAGTTTTAATCAGTTTCATTGTGCATACATATATATCATAATTTCCTAAAGCATTATTAATTACTTCATACAATCATATTAATTACTTTGGGAATTTGTTGCCATAATTTACCTTTAAAAGAAAATAAAGTTTTCAAACATGATGGCACATGCCTGTAATGACATTACTTGGGAGACTAAGACAGGAGGATTGCAGGTTTGAGGACAGCCTCAGCACCTTAATAAGAACCTCAGCAACTTAGCAAGACCTTGTTTCAAAATAAAAATGACTGGGGTGAGGGGGGTCAGGAATGGTGGTACATGCCTGTAGTACTAGTACTTGGGAGGCTGAGATAGGAGGATTGCAGGTTCAAGACCAGCCTCAGAAATTTGGCAAGACCCTGTTTCAGAATAAAAAAAAATAAAAAAGGCTGAGGGAGTAGCTCAGTGGTAGAATGGCCCTTATGGCCTTGGGTTCAATCTCCATTGCAAAAAAAAAAAAAACCAAAAAATGGCTATGGGTGTACCGGTAGAGTGCTGCTGCGGTGGGGAGTGGGGGGTGTCAATTAGATCAATGGTCTGAGATTTGCCAAAATAATTCAGTGGAGTCAGACACATGCCTGTAATACTAATACTTGGGAGACTGAGACAAGAGGATAGACAATTTAAGGACAGCCTCAACAATGTAGAGAGACTGTCAGCAACCTCATGAGGTTGGTAAAAAGGGCTGGGGTGCAACTTGAGGTAGAATGCCCCTAGGTTCAATCCCCAGTACCACAACAAACAAACAAATAAATCATTCATTCATTAATTCACTCAATGGTTTGTTTCTAAGAGTAGAGCTTTCCAGATCTCTTTTCTTTTCTGACGTGCCTTTGAGTGATTTCAGGTGTGAAAATAATAAAATAACAAACATAGGTAATTAAAACAGTGCATTTTGAAACCAATATTAATATTATGCCATTTAACCTCACCACAATCCTGAGGTTGGTGAGTGTTATTGTTTCTCAGTTTTATAAAGGAGTTTCCCAATGTTAAATGCACAGCCATAGAAATTCTATAAGAAAGAAAACTATACATAGACAAACTTACAAACCTTCATGGCTTTTCATTACTAGTTAATGGTTCTGTGATTTCGCTACTCTGAACTGTGCTGCTATTGACATGGGTATACATGGTGGTATTTGTATTCGAATGCAAGGAGACACAAATAGGTGGAATACATGGCACACTAGAGGTTAGTATGCTCTGTGAAGGACAATAAGGACTAAAGGGGATGTGGGATCACAGGGTTGAGAGGACAAGATAACAGAAGTCAGGGAAGGCCTCAAAGAAATTCAGTGAGAGAAGAAGAATGAAGCTGCTCTAAGCAGAAGAACAGGAAATGCTTAGGCCCTGCAGCAGGAGTCTGCTAGGGAGTTTAGGCACCATGCATGAAGAGGCTGGAGCAGAGAGAGGGCAGGAGGAAATGGGGTCAGAGCACTTAGGAAGCCAGGCCCTGCAGTGTGACACAGGCCAAGGCAAGGACTTTCCCCCTGAGCAAAATGAGAGCTACAGGGAGGTTGGATCAGGTTTAGCCAAAAGAATTGCTGCTGCAGCTGTGTTGAGGTGAATGGAAGAGGTAAGATTTGCAGCAGGAAGGGCTCCTAAGGAGACACTCACCTTGAACTGTGTGAGAGACAGAGACAGTGGAGGGTGGAGAGAGGGATAGGAAGAGGTGGATTTTGAGTGTATTCCACAAAGGAACTGGAGTTCCTGCTGAAAAGAAAAGGAGGAGTCCAAGGCAGCATTAAGGTCATTTATTCAACTATTAGCAAAAAAGAAAAAAAAATGTGCTTGCCCATGCAGATAGTTACAACTAATCACAAGCTATAGAAATCTCTTTGGCACTTACATTTTTCACTTTAAAACCCACCAATAAATAAGAGTCTTCATCTCTCTCTCTCTCTCTCTCTCTCTCTCTCTCTCTCTCTCTCTCTCCCTCTCTCTGTCTCTGTCTCTGTCTCCCTCCCTCCCTCCCTCTCTCTCTCTCTCTCTTTTTACATGACTTCCTTAGGTTTTCTAGTTTAGGGGATTGCAGTTATAGATATATTTTTTTTCCTTATCACAGTAGTGGGTCAGAAGTTCTGCGTTGGAGTCCTGAATCAGCCACTTACTAATATTTGCAAGACAAAGCAGTGTAGGTGAGTTGGATGAGTTCACCATTCCCCAACACTTTTCTGCCTCAGGTTCACAGGCACAAACACTGCAGATTATTGGCACATCCAGTTACTCACATGGCTGGTAAGAAAAGGAAACCAACAAGGAGATTGAGAACGATGAGATAGAGCTCATCGTTCCTATTTCTATCAAAATGAATATGCTGCTGACTTCACACTATATCAAATGTATACACACATACACATGCATCACATGTTTCTCCCTTTGTCTTGGATTCATGTCATAGCAAAAGAGTTTGGTAGTTACTAGTTGGCTCTGCTTCTGAATATTGAGTTATGATTTGTAGGGATTACATATGGCAAGATTGATTGATTGATTGACTTTTTTTATGTTGAGGCACACCCTTTTGTTGCTTGCTTTAAAAATGGCTAAAAATATACCAATTGCTTTCATTTTTAGAAAACAGTCCTTTTTTCCAAACTTTTCCTCATAGGATCTCTTCTTTGTTCTCCAAGAGCATGCACTTGCTGAGGAGATTGCAAACTTCCCGAGCAAGTCATTTTATTGCTATCTTCTGCCGCTATTTTCTAGGCCAAAGAGTTAACAGATGTGCAGACAGACATTGGAAAAAAAATTTCTTATTGAGATAAATATTTGTTTCAACACATTCTCCCTAGTTACCACACCCAGTTTTGAAATAAAAATATCCAACCTCTGTCTGATATAACATGTTAGCCAAAAACCTTCCCTTTCTTGGATTTTTAAGGAGAAGCACTTTTAAAACTCATTCTGCTTGGCATTGTGGCTCGTGACTATAATCCTAGTAAATGGGAGGCTGAGACAGGAGGATCGCAGGTTTGAGGACAGCCTCAGCAAAGTAACAAGTCTTTCATTAACCTAGCAAGACTTTGTTTCAAAATAAAAATAAAATTGGGCTGGGAATATAGCTCAGAGATAGAATGCCCCTAGGTTCAAACTCCAGTCCCAAAGTAAACAAGTATATAAAATAAATAAATAAATGGGGCTGGGGGAAGTATAGCTCGGAGGTAAAACACTGCTGAGTTCAATCTCCAGCACCAAAAAAAAAAAGCAAAAACAAAAAAGTCTTATTCTAATGCAAAAGAAAATTTTCTGTACTATATCTTAATGAATGCTGAATCTAAGGAATCTTTTACAATTGCAAATCCTACTTCTTAACCTTTATCTTTATCTTGCATCTTAGTGTGAAACTTTCTGTGAGCCACTTTGGTCCTGTCATGTAAGTATTACCTCACTTCCCAAGTGCTGGGAGCATCCAGACCTGTGCAGGCTTTGGACCAGGTCGCCCTGCTGTCTACACAGGAATTGCACTGTACTTCCTTTTTCCCATTACTTATTTTTGACCTAAAGGAGCTGGCGAGTTCATACATGTTTGTCTGCCATTGCTAAATTGGCTTATTTCCTTGTTGGATTTAAAACTTGTTCTATGATTTACAAACTCTCTTTCACCACAGAACATTTCATTCAAATGACTTTTTGACAGTAAAACACAGGACAGAAAACAAATGAGAGCAGAGCAGCAGGCAGGAGTCCCCAGCACACTGCAAGCTCTTCCTTCCGAAACAGGCTCAAGGCTCTTCTGCACAAGCTCCAGGGCTCGTGGGTCAAAGTTTGAAATCTGGCCTATTTCATTTACTCCCTGGAGATTTTTCCAATATAGCAAGGAAGATAAGTTACAGACTTAATGCTGCAAATGAGTAACAGGCTGATAATGCAATCATGCTCAAGAAATAGCCATCAGGTTACAAAATGTAAAAGTGATGACTCAGTAACAACAGCAACAGAAAAATCACCAATCCTCTAAACACATCTTTTATGAGAAAATGTTTTGGTTATGTTTTACAAAGTATGGCTTTCATTTTGATGGATATATCACAATCAAATATAGCTATTAAATATGAGGCAATTCAATAATAATCTTACCACTTTATAATACTCCAGTTAAGGTAGGAATGAAACACTTTAACCTCCAAACCAGGGTATGGAGGTACATAGAAAATAACAATGAAACATCAAGGCCAAAAAGCAGAGGCTTCTCAGATGATGTCAGACTTTCAGGTTTCTCTCTTGTCATCAAATAGTGTTTCAGTAGCCCAGTGGAGTCAAAGGGTACAAAGAAACTATTATTCAACAACCTAGGGTAGGTAAGCATATTACAAAACAGACTTAGGGAACTACCACATCAAACTTGTTCTCCATTGAGGGGTATTCTGCGAAATGCCTTCAGTGCCTTTTTTTTTTATCATTTTACCTTCCCATTATTATTATTTCATCAATGTCTTGTTATCATTTTCCTAACTATGAAAGGGAAGTCAGTAGGAAGCTATTGATATAAGAAATAAGGAACTGGGGGGAGGAAAGCATAGTGATAACAGTAAAAATGGAAAGGAGAAGAAATTCAAGGTAATCAAGATAGAAGGAACATTAAACCCTACTGAACATAGGCTTGAAATAGAGGGAAAACTAGAAGATTTTAGAAAACATTCTGTTTGGGTGGGTGGTACACTGTAATAATATTAACCAAAACAGACATTAATCAACATGCAAGGCGGGAAATAGTCTGACTGTAAACTGCGCCATTTGGCTTCTTATTTTCATTCTATCTTCTAGGAACCAAATAGTATTTGATAATCTGCCACCGTATAAACACATTCCAATGAAACAGTTAATCCCACATTGGTCATAGTTGCCAAATGGGCTTTAAAAATCATGTTAAATCAACTTAAGTAAAACAGTGGATGTCTGTAAAATTTTTGTTTAAATGCTGCACTTGATCATTGCAATATCTTTAAGTAAAAAAATAATAGAACCAAGGTGATGCTAATAAATGTAAATTTACAAACAATACATGAAAACAATGAAATGCTGTTTTTCTCTTCCCTAGCCTAATAACAGTGACAAATTCTGTCTCCTTTGAGACTGTGAAATTGTTCACAGGTTTACATATGTCTCTAAAGTTCAAATAGCTAAGTGTCTCAGAGAGCTTTATTGCTCTGACTCATGTTTGGCCAGATGATTCAATATTAGGGAATTGAGTCACTAAGTCAGACCAAGTCTGTGCATTTGAAACATTAAACAAAAGATTTTTGAAAGGAAATGTCATACATATTTAGAGGCAAAGCTATTAATGGGACAGAACACTGGACTGAAAGTAAACAGAAATTACCCCCCTCCCCCAGAGTGCTCATGGGTTACAAGGTTGGCATTCTGTGCATTCTGTGTGAGCCTTCAGGAAGGTACTCACAGCAAAGGGAGGCAGATGGCTTAATCTCACAACACTGCCCTAAAGAAATGTCTCTTCAAATGGTTCTCATTGTTATTAAAAATTGTTATCATGCTTTGAGTTGCTATCTTAAGAAGAAATGTCATTTTATCCCTGTCCACCCCAACACAAATGTCTTTGATTCTAGAGAGTTATTGGAAGGGAAGATGGTGAGAGAAAGTGTGTGTAATGTAACTGTGGGAGGGGTTTGGCATTGAAGCAAAGAAAAGGGAGACATACTGTGGTAATTTAAAAGGTAGCTGGCTCAAAGGGAGGATGTTTTCAAGATAGACATGTGCTTGAAGGTGAGCGTGAAATCAGAGCTAAATTTTTAGGGGGGGGAGGTCAGTGGAAAATAAAAGATTAAAGAAATGACAGAAGGGAGTTTGTACCACAATTGCCATCCTTTAAGCCAGTTTTGTGTATCTTTAAAATCCAGATCCACATTCTCCAACTCCTCTCTGCCCTAAGCCCTGTTATGTATACATCTGTGTATATGTAACAGGTAAAGACAAAATGTGCAAGCTAATATCCACAGAGAAAAAAAAAAAATCCAATCCATTATGTAAGGGTCTGGTCTTTACCAAAGCTAAAGGTTTCAAGAGCTTCTTTGATTATCATAGAAGTCTGGTGTGGAGAATATAGTAAAAACAGAAAAACAGTTAATGAATCCCTTCATCTTCCTATACATAGGTAGACATTAGACCACATTCTGTCTTTAGTCATGATATTGATAATAATGTTTGTCTTCTGGTGATACTGTGTGTGTGTGTTACTGGAGATTGAACCCAGGGACATTCTACCTCTGAGCTACACCCAGAGCCCCTTACTAAAAGTTCTTTTTTACTTTGAAACAGGGTCTTGCTAAGTTGCTGCAACATGATAATAGATGTGTACCACCATGCCTGGATATAATTTTTTTTTTTTTTTTTTTTTTTTTTTTTTTTGCGGTACTGGGGATTGAACTCAGGGGCATTCTACCTCCGAGCTATACCTCCAGCCCTATTTTTTAATTATTTATTTTGAAACAGAGTCTCACTAAGTTGCAGAGTGCCTCACTAAGTAGCCAAGGCTGGCCGAGAACCCGAATCCTCCGGTCTCAGCCTCCCAAATGCTGGTATTACAAGCGTGCACCACCATGCCTGGCTGGCTCTAATTTTTTAATACTAATTTTGCTTCTGTACCTATCTTGTTAATTAGGCTGGATCTTCATAGTTGAGCTTTATGCACAGGAATATTCAATAAGCTCACTGCTTTTTCTCTTCCCCCTTTTACCAGGCTTTTTCACAGGATTCAAGTTGTACCAGGAGAACTGATGTTCAGCCTTCTTTCCCATGGAATGTGTGGAAGGAGGGAGTCATAGGAAATCAAGGCTCCCGGCAGTGGCAGCAGCTGGAAGGCATCTCTAATTAGATTCCAGGCGAACTTAGGCTGCATTCCTAATTTTCCATATGCTGGCTCACAGTTTCCTTTTAAAAGGTTCCTCCTAACTAATGCAGATTTTAAAAGATTTGCTGCACTTACATTTGTCACTCTGTATGAAGTTGTTTTCCTTGAACACCTTAGCATGGAATATAGAGTGGTGATCACTGAGTCGTAAGTTAGAAGACGTCCTCTGGACATGATATCTTAGGTCCGTGTGTTTGCCCAATTTATTATGTATTCATAAAAGCCTTAAGACTGCCATTACATCATAAAATTAGGAGAGGCATTTAAGCCTCAAAGATGAAATTCTAGCTCACTTTTAAGTCCCCCCCCCACATAAGCAATTTAAGCAATTTGAAGTTTTTGTTGTAGGTTAATGTTAATATTCTTAAGAAGCAGAAAAGAACCGGGCGTGGTGGCGCACGCTTGTAATCCCAGCATTCGGGAGGCTGAGACGGGAGGATCCAGGTTCGCAGCCAGCCTCAGCTACCTAGTGAGGCACTCCGCAACTTAGTGAGACCCTGTTTCAAAATAAAGAATGAAAAATAGGGCTGGGGGTATAGCTCGGAGGTAGAATGCCCCTGAGTTCAATCCCCAGACCCGCAAAAAAAAAAAAAAAAAAAAGAAAGCAGAAAAGAAGCAAATCCCTATGTTCAATATGCAAACAAATCAGTCCTATGAAATTTGAAAGCACATGTTGTGCACTTGTAATTATGTTTCTGGTACACCATTGGATTGTGTTTTTCAATGTTCTAGCCTGAAAAGGTTGACTTAGGATTTTACTACTCAGTAGAACTAAAGATCACGTTAGTTGCTGAAGAACAAATTTAAAGACTCCTTGCTCTTTTCAAATATATAGTCTACTTATTTTTATATTTTATTTTCTACTAACATATATTGTTAATTAGCTTTGCAAATATGAATTTCTTTCACTCTTCTCAGGAAAGGTGTCTGAAATTAATTATTTTAAAAGAAAGAGAAACTGCTACTATTCAAGGATGCTAATAGAGATACTTAATATAATGAAATGTTGGCAACACCTTTGCAGAGCTGAATATAAAGGAACTCTCCCCATCCCAAGACTTCAGACAACATGTTGAAGCCTTTATTGCTATTAGCTTATTATGGAATGAATTCTCCTCCAGTTCCCTACTCTTCAAACCTAGCCTTGTCTGAAGCAGTTCATGTTATGAGCTGCCCACAATTATTAGACAAGAATTATTCTGAAGTAAAATGCAGCCTCTGATTTATGAGAGCATATATAATTTCACAGCTTCATCTTACTAGTACCATTAAAACAACCTATGAAGTGGTCCACGGCCAACAGTCTTTGCCATCTACCATTTTTCATCCTTTAAGCCGCTGGAATTGTCTTCCTAAATTGCCTATCACATGGTGCCAGTTCTTGCCTGAAAATCTTAAGCTGTTGGAGCTACCAGAGGACACCCTCATCTTGGCATAGAGGACCCCGCCTAGACCTTGCTGTCTTTCCAGACTCCTTTCTTACTGCTCTGTCAAGTCCCGCATATTCTGCTTACAATGACCATGCCACCATTTATGAATTATATTTTTCTCATGCTTCTGTGTCTTTGCATAGGATGCACCTTTTGGGGTGTCTTTTACCCATTTTGCATCCTGTGTACATTGATTTATCCTTCAGAACTCAAATATTATTTTTTCACTTATTCCCACGGACAAGTCCCTCCTTTTCAATTCACATGTTGTTTTATACTAGCCAGTACTTCAGCTGTTATCATTGTATTCTCCATTGTACTTGGAAATCCTCAATGGCTTGTATGAATGTGTGATCTCACTGATTTCTAGTATATTTACAATAGTACTTTATACTGTTGCTTTTAATGTCTTGGATTCCCTTCTCCTATTCTTCCTGCTAAATCGTTAATAACACTTTTTTTTTTTTTTCGCAGTACTGAGGATTGAACCCAGACGCATCCTACCTCTGAGCTACACCCCCAGCCCTATTTTATTTTTATATTTGGAAACAGGGTTCACTAGGTTGATGAGAGTCTCACTACTTGCTGAGGTAGTCCTCAAACATGTGATCCTCCTATCTCAGCCTCCTAAGTAGCTGGATTACGGGTGTGTGCCACCATTCCCAACTAGAGATCAATATTTTAAATATACCCGTAAGATGGGGAGACTGTCTTATTATTGTAGTTAAAACCCTAATCTATTTTAAGTGTATTTTTCCTAAAGTAGGTTTTTAACTCACTTGATTTTAGAATTACTATCTAATCTCATATTTAGAGAAAGAAATTACATTAGTTATTTTAATTTTTTTTTTCAAATTGGGCCTACGGATGAATAAATGTTCAATTTCTCCAGTACTGGTTTGAAAAATGATGACATTTCAGTAGTTATCTATTACCTTGCCCACCTGCTGCTCATCCAGAGTTGGTAAATAGATAAACTCAGCAAATACTTGATCATTTTTATTATATCTTGTTCCAGCTAATTAAAGAATCACCTAAACTTAGTCAGGTGTAATAAGAAGAGAAAGGGAAAAATAAATTATCATCTAATTGTAAAAAAAAAAAAAAAGATATCATTTGGATATAATTGGCATGAGAACAAAAATATATGCTGTATATTTTCCACATATTTTATATCTATGCTTGATCAGTCAGACTGCACAAGGAAAGGCTATAGTCTTATAGGATAGAGTGGAATTTGCTTTCTCTACTCATAGTCTCTTGAGTACAAGGACTGTTTTGGCTACTGGACAAGATCAAAAACTACTGAAAAGCTGGGAGTGCTAAAACACACCTGTAACAGTACTTGGGAGGTTGATGTAGACCACCCCTGGTTTCAGCCCCCAATACCACATGCGCATGCGTGCGTGCGTACACACACACACACACACACACACACGCACACACACACACACACACACGCACACGCACACCTACAAAAAGATTTGCAATTGTATACTTTTTTCATGATTTTATTAAAATCATGAAACTTATTTTTCAATGCTTAAAAATAACATTTTCAATAAATTATTCCCTGTTTCAACTAAGTATTTTCATTTTTTGCCCCAAGCCAAGAGTGAACATTCTTTCTTCAAAATTTGAGAGAATTACCTTTAACTTTTCTTGAATATTTCCATTATACAAAGATTCCAGGCAGGCCTTTAAACTACAACTACCTTAGAGATTACTTTGTCTAAAAACATGATTATTTACTTTTTCTTCATCTTTATGAATATATATCCTTTATTTTTAGTTCAGAAACATTGAGCACCAGTACAGCACCTTAGGCAAAGATGCTCAAGATGTGTGCTTTGAAACTTTTTTTTTTTTTTTTTGTACTGGGGCTTAACCCCAGGGACATTCTACCTTTCTACCTCCAACCTGCACCCTGAGTCCTTTTTACTATTTTTATTTTGAAACAGGGTCTGGATAAGTTGCTGAGCCTGGCCTCAAACCTTTAATCGCCCCCTTCTCAGGATCCCTAATACTGGAATTACCAGCATGTGCCACCACACCCAGTTGTTTTGAAACTATTTCTTAATGCATTTCATTTTAAATCAGTGCCCTTCACTCTGAGGTACTTCATTGTTTGTGACTCAATAGTACATTTATGTAGAGCAGAAGTCAATATCCACGAAGAGGGGGGGAGACATTCTGTAGCTACAGTCTACCTAAACCACAAGCTTCAGCACATGGAAAAATGTTTTTATTCACAAGTCTAATCAAATAAAAGTGTTTAGATGGATTTCAATAACATTTTTAGTGTTCAGCTTCCATACTATAAATGGCTCAGAAATATTATCTTCATAAGTATGTTAGGTCATAGCATCCTATCATTAGAAGATGCTAACAGGCAACATTTTCCTATAATTGTATTAAAAGATCTAATCACAATATTATCATTTCCAGAATGCAGACCGTGTTTAAATATTTTTAAAGAGGCCCCACCATGTAGTATAAATAACATGAGATTTGGGATCTGAAAACCTTCATTTGGAATTCAAAGGTATGGTTTAATACATTGGTTTTTGCTAGGTGATCTTCACTAAATCCCTTTACTTCCCTACGCCTTGCTTTCCTTACTATAAATGAGGACTATAAAAGTTATGAAGGTTAAACAAAGCAACATGCAGACCGGAAAGCACTCTACAGATGTTAGCCATTATAATTCGTGTGGTATTTATTGAGCTTTACCCAAGTGAATTTGATGCTTGGAAATACCAGGCCAACTGCATCCTACTAGTTTCTTTTACAATGAAAACCATAGCACAGTCTCTGCGGGATGGCATAAAACCTGGGCTTCTGTGCATTTCCATTGATTCTTTTCTTCCCCTAATCTCCTGTTTCATTATGTAGTCATCTAGCATACCACCAATCCATGTATATTTAAGACCTAAAAGAAGTCAGCTAATTGAAGCAGGTTAATATTTAAATAAATCTTCCCAATTATTTAGAATTGGTAAGATAAGCGTAATATACCTGTAGTACCTGCTCAAGGACATTCCCAAGAGATGTCCTTGATCACTGCCAGATGCAGTGCCATTGGATCTGGCAAAACTCTGAGAAGTGGCTTTAGTTTATTCCTCACACTAAGTGTCCACTCTTCAGTTCTGCCCTTTTGTTATCTCCTGCCTGTGTGTGAAGTACCTTGATCTCCTTTTCCTCAGATTTTTTTGAATAATTAATTTTATCCATCTGGCATGGGCTTGCAAGCAGATGCTGTGTGCTTGCATATGCTAAAGAAAATAGTCAAGAATTGAAAAGGGGAAAAAAGAAAAAAGAACATAACTGTTTATAGGAGGGATGAGTGAACTAAAATAACACAAGACAGATAAGTGCACAGAGAATAGCAAAAGAAAAGCCTTTCTGTATTAGAATGAGTTGAAATCCATTTCAAGAGTTCCAGACATCCTTGAGTATAGGATGTTGGCTCCTTGAGCATAGATGTTGGTTGTCCATGGATATTTTAGAAGCAGCCCTACTTTCAAAAGGTATGGCTCATTGGCCAAATTATGTGCATGTACAAAAATGTCACAATGAATCACACTATTGTGCACAATTTTAACTCACCATTAATATTAATTAAAAAATATAATTTTAAAGGGCATGGCTCTGTTTTCAGCAAGTGGGACATTGGTGTACTGCTGTGGATTATGAGCTGGGTTCACGTGTCCTGCTGATATAAGTTTCTATATATTGGTAATTCTTGTCCACCATAAAATTCTTACAGCAACTATGGAAATCTTTATTATTGGTATCATTTGTGTAGTGAGAGTTAAGGGAAGTAAATATGGGCTTTTAAAGTACATTTTCATGTTTAATCTAACCACAGAGCTTCCTGGGTGTTTTGCTTGCAGCAAACTTTGGAACATTTTTCTAATTTTATTTTATAAGTATCTAAAATATACCCCCACAAAAATAACATAGGCAAATAATATAGATTATATGCCTTTAGTCCATAAACCTGAATTTTTTTCTATTTTATATTCCTTGCAAATTATATTTTATTGGATAAAGCTGATAGGGAAACATCTGTTAATTTCAAGGAAATGTTTATATTAATTGCAAGAAATTTTTAAAATGCTGGAAAGGAGAGAAGCAAAGAGGAAGAAGACTATTATCAGTGGTTTCCATACATTCAGACATGTAATGATTATTCAAGTATTTAATGAGATTTCAGTGACTCTAGAAAACCAGAGGAAGTCCCTTTAGGAAATCTAAAATAGAATTTGGTGGTAATATTTTATTTGAATTGCTTCTTTGCTGAGAAAGATATTAGAAATGCAGAACAGTAAAACTATAAAGCACCATACTCATTACATAGTCCTATCACTTATTCTAAAGTGCTTCCAATATATTTAGAAATACTACCTTTTCAAATTTCAGAATTCTTAAGCAATTTTATTCAAAGGTATGTCATGCATCTTTGGCATTGGTGACCTTATTCTTTGAGCTACCTTTTGAATCATCTTTTATTGTCAAAGCACTTTGTCATCACTTGTAAGTAATTTAAGATTCAGTAGTTTCAAATCCCTCTTATTGGGCTGCACTGATCGTCTCATCCTAAAATTCATTTCTCCATGTATCCAATATTAGTTTTACAGATGCTAAATTGAATATCTGTTTTACCCCTTTAAACACTTCTTCCCTTAGTTACTTGATATACATTTTCATTAGGTCAACGTGGTACCACATTTACATGGCCAATGTTTGGGCCAAAAGGTGAAGGTTCTGCTTGAAATTAAAATTGTTACTGAGAATCGTCATTGCACTGTTTGTATTAAATACATAGAACTAAAAAAATATGTTTACAAAGTATGCATTTACCTGAAGACTTTAAAGAAAAATGGGATATATTAATAGAATATTGTATTTGCATATATTAAAGAAAATGGGAATATATTAATAGAATATTGTATTTGCATCATCCTTAAAAATAGAATGAACTTCAAACTGTGAAGAACTGAGGAAATAAGTTATTGGCAAAAAAGAAGCCCCAGGTGAATGAGAAGATGTATCAACTCTCCACAAATTCTAAAAGAGGCCAGGTCTTTGGAGGAGATTGCTACAAGCTTTGTGGCATGCTCTTTCTAGAGGTCCGGTTATTGAATCAGAATACCTTGCAGGTTTCCAGCATGGAGAGTTCATGCTTTGGAGCTCAACTCACCTCTGTCCACATACTAATTCTACCACTTAAAGTCTTTCAGCCCAGTTCTCTTAGTTCTTGTTTGTGAAATAAGAATGATATTACTTCCAAAGGTTACTCCAAGACTAGGAGATATTATTGGTTTGTTGTTCGACATACAGTAGGCACTCAATAAATTGCAGCTATTATTGCTGACTCTACACTGTATTATCTTAGCTTTGAATAGAAACTTCAGCCATAACACCAAGGCTTCTGGTGTCAAGGCTGTGTACTGTCTCACATTGATATCAAATCCCCTAAAGATGTCCCTTCATTGCTGCAGTAGTTCTTTTATTCAACTAACTGGCTGATACGTCTTGATCATGTCCCAGTTTTATCCTGCTTCTTATGTGAACCACATCTAAATTGGAATTTTGGAGTAAGCCTAAATAAGAAGTTAATCTCTCATACAAAGGGCTGACATTCTGTAGCCCACAGAGAATGGTCCTATTGGTCTGCTGGTCATTCTAACCAGGTCGCTCAGTCCAGTACCTATTTTTCAGCCCTCTAGTGCCCTCTAGTGACCACTTTCAGCACTGCCTCGCCCAGGGTTTTTTCTTGTACTGAAGAGCTTGGTTACCTAGTTTAATGGATTCTAAGAACAGTTAGCTGAATGGAGAATTCAGAGTGGATTAAATTACATGTCCTATGGTAGAGAGTAGAGTGGAATACAGAGGGAAACACACCTTTTATGTGCATGTATAATCCTACCACTCTATACCTCATTATGATGTGCAATTAAAATGCACCAATGAAAGTATTAAATAAATAGATTACTTGCAATATTTGGAACATTAATATGTATGTGAGAATATTTAAAAGCAATCATTGATGACTCATGAAAAGCAAAGATACTGGAATATTGAAAATGTGTTGCATATCAATGTCAAAAAGAAAAATGTCTGGTTTTGTTGACTAATTGATTATGGTAACTTAACAAAAATTCTATTTGACTAGTCAATTAATTGTTATTATTAGTATAGTATAGGAATTAGTGACCATTAGAAGCTACTTTGGGTTATTTGAGAAGAAATTATGCAAAAATATATTTTAAATTTGTTTTAGTGTGCTAACATC
The DNA here is from genome assembly GCA_004027655.1 of Graphiurus murinus. NCBI lineage: Eukaryota > Metazoa > Chordata > Mammalia > Rodentia > Gliridae > Graphiurus > Graphiurus murinus. The sequence goes on from PVLC010027374.1 coordinate 19,020, forward strand.
AGGAATTTTAAATGTATACTATATATAAGTTTCAATAAGGCTTACAGAAAAAATCCTTTTAAATTAAAAATATAGACTGAATCCTAAGTAAAAACTTGAATGCACCATTTGAAGTGAACTGAATAGGAAATAAATATTAACCTAAGGCTGGGTGTCCAGTAACAATTTCTAAGGCTTTATTCTGAGCTAGTTCTGTCCCCTCAAACTCTCAGATGAAGACATGACAGATATTTACCAAAATTAATGGGGGAGAAATCTAATGTATCACAAAAGCAAGTATTTTATAGACCTTTAAATAGGAGGAATGAGAAAAAGCACCAAGAAATGGGAAACTATTTATGTAGATTCACAAAATAAAGTGCTCTTCTAGAAGAGTTGAGAAACCTCACTTAAGAACAGCTTAGATGGAAAGAAAATACTTTGGAATTTTAGCTGCCTGCGAGCTCACCAGGTGGTGAGCAGCCAAATGAGCTAATTCTGGGCCTAATCAAGTCTGGGCTTCAGATTAAGGCAGGCAGTTGTCCCACTGAGCGTTCACTGTGGAGACCACATCTGCAGTATTATGTTCAATTCAAAGTGCCAGATTTTAAGAGGACATCGACAAACTGCAGCATGTGCCAAGAGGGAGATGTGATGACCGCAAGGTGTGAGGATTGGCTGAAATAACCAAGATGACTCTAACATGGTGACTGTCTTCACATATTTGAGGAAGTGTAATGTAGAAGAGAGTCTATAGTTATTAGGATTCCAGACAAGTAGAGCCTGCATGAACTCAAAGAAGATCCCTCTATTAGCAAATGCTTCAAACATAAAATGAGTTCAGTGAGCCATCAAATGTTCTACCTCTGGAAGCATTCTAAAACAGGCATCAAGTGTTGGCTTTTCATAGCTTTACTGTTGTAGGTTTCTAATGCCTTTCTCATAAATCTGTAACATTTATGATTCTGATTCTTTTCCTTCTTTTACATTTGTTTTTCCAAACATTATAAAACACTCGAATTACTTTCTTTTATTCCCAATTCCTCCTCCTAATTCTTTGTGCTGTATGGAGTTGGCAGTGTTCATGGTCAAAGGCAGAATTACAGGATATCATGGCCACATCATATGCCAGTGCTTCAACTATATACAAATATCCTTAAGAATAGAATTCTATCTCAGAATAGACTCCAGAGAAAATAATCCCCATTCCTCTGCCTAGTTATGGTCTAATCAGAAAAGCACAGTCTCTTAATGTGCAGGCCTGCATAATCCATTGGCTATAAAAATAAAGAGAACAGATATTTAGCATAACTCTAAGGAGCTGAGGAGCAATATTTTTATATTTTAGTAGTACATTATAGTCATATGACATAGTAAGGTTTGAAGTGATACAAATGTACATGCAATAGATGAGATGAGCAATATTTTTATATTTATGTTATAAAACCCAATAGAATTTCTACACTACAAAAATTTGCAGGCCTTTGTTTTTTCAAAATAGTATTTCTTTCTCTTCCTTTCTCCCCTTTCCCTGCTTTCTCTCCCTCCCTTTCCTCCCCTCTGCACTCTCAGATTCCCTCTTTCCCTTCTTCCCTCTTCCTCTCCTCTCCTGCCCTGTCCCCTCCTCTTCCCTCTCCTCTTTCTCTCTCTTTTTTTTTTTTTTTGAGGGGGCAGGAGACTCAGGATGATTGAACCAAGGGGCACTGTACCTCCGAGCTGCTACACTCCCAGCCCTTTTAATTTTTTTTTTTTTTTAAATTTTAAAACAGGGTCTCACTACATTGTTGAGGTGGGCCTCAAACCTGTGATCTTCTTGTTTCAGCCTTCCAAGTACTGGAATTACAGAAGTGTTTCACCTTGCCCAGCTCACTCTCCTTCTTATAAGATTTATCTCCAGATGTTGGGTAGTGTTTCTTAAGGGGATATGGGTGTCCCTTTCCTCATTTTTTCTGAAGTTGTTTTCTTTTTTTTTTTTATTGTAATAATTCATGCTTTGTATATATACATCTTTATTAGGTACAAATTGATAAAGACAAATGTGCACACATTTCTCATCTGACCCCTTCCCCAATTCCCACCCCGCTCCCTCCCCCTCCCTCCCTCTCAAGTTCAGTTCAGTGAGTGACCTTGATATAATTGTATAAGTACATCATGTGCCTTAGGATGCCCCCCACCCCATCCATCCCATTCAGTTAAGTCAACTTCTTTGTTTATCGAGGGTCTCTACTTTTTCATCTGGGGACCCTCTTATGCCCCATCTTCTCCCTAACATCCGCATATTAGGGAGAACATATGTTTCTTTACTCTTTGTGACTGGCTAATCTCACTTAACATAATGTTTTCTAGTTGCATCCATTTCCCTGCAAAGAACATGATTTTGTTCTTCTTTATGGCTGAGTAAAATTCCATTGTATACATATCCCATAGTTTTGTAATCCATTCATCTGTCGATGGACATCTTGGCTGCTTCCATAGTTTGGCTATTGTGAATTGTGCAGCTATAAACATAGATACACATATGTCGGTCTGATAGTTTGGTTTCCATTCTTTTGGGTAGATACCCAGAAGTGGTATTGCTGGGTCATAAGGTAGGTTTATTCCGCTTCGTCTGAGGATCCTCCATACTGTTTTCCAAAGTGGTTGCACAAGTTTGCAATCCCACCAACAATGTATTAGGGTTCCCACTTCTCCACACCCTCACCAGCAGTTGTTGTTGTTCGTGTTTTTTATGATTGCCATTCTGATTGGAGTTAGGTGAAATCTCAAGGTAGTTTTGATTTGCATCTCTCTGATTGCTAATGATGTGGAACATTTCCTCATACATTTATTGGCCATTTGTATTTCTTCTTTTGTGAAGTGTCTATTTAGATCCTTTGCCCATTTTTTGATTGGGTTATTTGCTTTCTTGGCTGTGATTT
>PVLC010027375.1:0-21894 GCA_004027655.1 Graphiurus murinus
CAGTATAGAAATAGAAAAAGGAATAGCAGAAATAGAGAGTATAATGATGGTTATACTAACCACCCTGATTTTATCGTTATACATTATACGCATCCAGCAAACTATCACACTATACCTTGTAAGTATATAAAGTTAAAATAACAATTTAAAACAATTTAAAAAAGAGAAAAATGACAAATCAAACACCTATTCATTATTGTGAAAAACCCCTAAAACAACTAATTGAAAGAAACTTCTGAGACTTAAACCTAATGTTCTACTTACTGGTAAAAAATGACTTTGTGCTTTACCCAAAAACTTGGAACAAAACCAAAAGCATTCTATTTTTTAATACTGTATTCAACATTATATTGGAAGTACTAACCAGAGAAATTATATAATAGAAGTAAAATAAAACCTTCCAACTTGGGAAAAACAAAAGAATAGTGGGTACTAGAGGTTAGAGAGGGGAGGAGGATTGGGAGAAGCTGGTCAGTAGGTACAAGGTTATAGATAGATAGGAGGGGTAAATTCTGATGCCATGTTACACAATAGGGTGACTGTAGCCAATAACTTGTTGCATATTTCAAAATATGTGCAATAGAAGATTTTGAAGACTTTACTAAAAGAAACCATAAATGTCTGAGGTGAAAAGTGCTAGTTACCCTGATTTGGTCATATACAATGCATTCATACATTGTATACAATGCATCAAGGCATCAGATTATACCCCATAAATTTGTACAATTATTGTACATCAATTAAAAATAAAACTTTTTAGCCGGGTGTGGTGGCGCACGCTTGTAATCCCAGCATTCAGGAGGCTGAAACCGGAGGATCCAGGTTCTCGACCAGCCTCAGCTACCTAGTGAGGCACTCCGCAACTTAGTGAGACTCAGTTTCAAAGTAAAGAATAAAAAATAGGGCTGGGGGTATAGCTCAGAGGTAGAATGCCCCTGAGTTCAATCCCCAGTACCACAAATAAATAAATAAATATAAAACTTTTTAAAAAAGAAATAACAAAGATATTTTAATAAAGTTTCGAAGTACAGAGAATAGAAGTAGAAGCAGCTAAATTATCTTTTGGGACGTCTCTCCCTTTTTCCCTTAACTCTGAGGGAATGCAGGCTTAACGTCAGGCAGGTATGGCAGAGGATGGGAAGTGAATTGTGGGCGTCAAAAAGAGTATAAGTCAAAGGAACAATCAGGTCAGCTGTGGTAGCGGGCCCAACCCCCAAGTTCATTATATCCCTTAGGCCTAAAACCTCAGGGCTTTTCTTTATATAAATTGCTATGAAGCAATTTTCTAGAGTAAAGTCCTCATTCTTTTTTAATTATTATTACTATTGTTGTGGTAAAAAATATATGTAACATGAAATCTGTCCTCTTAAATTTTAAGTGTATAGTACAGTATTGCCAATTATTTGCACAGTATTGTACCACAGACTCTAGAACTTTTTTGTCTTGCCTATATGAAACTCTTTACCACTGAATAACAAGTCCTCATTTCCCCATTCCTCCAGCCCCTGACAGCCACTATTCTGTTTTCTGCTTCTGTGTATTTGACTGCTTCCTATGGAATCATGCAGTATCTGTCATCCTGTGACTGGCTTAATTTTTTAGCGTAATGTCCTTAAAGTGCATCCACATTATAGCAGCATCACTACTATTAAAAGTAGGTTCCCAGAATACGAAAAGCTGAACAAAGTCTCTAGGTTATAGTATGCTTCCATATATATCTGAAAGGTTTTGAGATTCCCTATGAGGATATTAATACTTGGGCAAGATATACAGTGAATTGTGTAAAATTTAGAGCTCACTACCTTCACAGATTCTGGCAGGTCATGATGTGATAAAAGTATTGAATGGCCAATGTAACAGGCTGAGTTGCATTAAAATTTACCATGACCTTCCTCCTATTCTCAGAACATGTCAAAGCAGAAAACTTCTATGAAGTAAAAAGAGTACCTTCAGATGATATAAAGCAATGGAGCAGAAACCTCATTAGTACACCCTCAGTCAAGTACTGAAAAATAATTTGTTCAAGCTTTTAATCTATCCTCAGGTTAAAAGGATAGTAACATGACAGCAGACATCTTTCAGATGACAGACCCCCATATATCTTTTGAGGCACACTTATTCAGTCTTCAGATGTCTAATAGGCCTCAGTTGTCGAAACATGACTGAAAGGAGGGCTGATTAGAAGTTTTTAGAGCATACATGAATCTTGTTTCTTTGGGCTTCACTTTAAAGTAAAGATAAGCCATTTGCTAACATTTTTAAGTCAGTATCTATAGATATTTTTTTTGGGTGGTCAGAATCCCCATGTCAAGGACTTTGAAGAATCTAAGATTTTACCCTATACATTGTTAAAAATTCTTTTCCATAGTTTCTTGTGTTTCTGTACATCTTGTGAGCAGATACTTGAAAGTCTGACAGACTGACAGAAGGATGCTTGTTTCTGTTGTGTACAACTTTAGAAGTTATAGTGTCTGCAACATAGGGTCAAATTTTTTTTACTGTCCAGTATAATAACAATGTCTCCCTTCAGTAGAAAGATTAGACAGGATTTATTATAGCCCCGGGTAAAAGATTGAAGTTTCTTAAAGTTAGAGTTGTGACCAGGAAAACATTGCATGCACAGTATCCACCTGAGCCTGCCCCCGTGTCAGTCCCGTGGGACTTGGGGGTACAAGGTAAACTTGATAGGAACAAGAAGCCCACGCTGCTGGCCATGCTGTGAATAATAAAGTCTTTCGTCTTCTGCCAATATCTTATGAAACCATGGCCTTGTGCCTTGCAAGCAGGGTAATATCTCAGATCCTTGACAGTTCTTGAATCGCCAGAGAAGACTCTTGTTTATCTCCTTTCTGGAGAATATGAATCAAGCTGCTAGTTTCCTAGTAGTACAGTACAAGAAATCTGGGAAACTTTTCATTTGGTATGCAGTATGCCTATGCTCATATGATTGTGTTCTCGGTTTTGCCAGGTGACTCTCAGTTTGGAGGACTTCCATTTCATTGACTTCTGCTAGGTTGAAGGAGGGGCAGCAACTTAATGGCATGTAATACAGGAAAGGACATAGAAATTTGTTCTTTGCTGTTAGGTCACCTTTTCAAGAAAGCATTGCCTGACTTTTCTATTTAAAATTTCTATTTATCTTTTTCATCCTTCTTTCGCTCTCTTTATCTCTATAGCACTTATTACTTTCAAATACATTTTTTTTTCTTTTTGTGGAACTGGGGATTGAACCCAGGGACATTCTACCTCGGAGCTATACCCCTAACCCTATTTTTTATTCTTTATTTTGAAATGGGGTCTCACTAAGTTATGGAGGACCTCACTAAGCTGAGGCTGGCCGTGAACCTGCAATCCTCCTGTCTCAGCCTCCCAAGTACTGGGATTACAAGTGTGCACCACCACACCCAGAGCTTTCAAATATATTTAATCATGATAAAATATATTTTATCATTTTTTGTAATGTACTTTTATTGCAGCATTATAGTCTCACAGCATAATGTAAATCATGTTGACAGTGACATACATGCACATAGCACTTGGTGGATCCCCCCTACTCCTTCCCTTCCCAATACTGAGTACTGAAATTGACAATGGTATATTCACATATGTACACATAGTCAGTGGTAGTATTTCCATTGATGAACCTCACTCTTCCCCCTCCTCTTCCCCTAGACCACCTCCCTGGCACAACTGAGGTTTCTCCTCTATTGTCTAGAGTCTCTCTGGTATCCCAGTTACTCCCTACCTTGCTCATATTAGAGAAAACATATGAACCTTCACTTTCTGTGACTGGCTAATCTCACTTGACATAATGTTCTCCAGGTCCTTCCATTTTCTTGCAAATGACACAATTTTGTTCTTCTTTATTCCTGTGTAGAATTTTGTTGCAAACTAGTTCAGCCACTATGGAGATCAGTGTGGTGATTCCTAAGAAGGCTGGAAATGGATCCACTAGATGATCCGGCTATATCACTCCTGGGTATCTTTCCAAAGGGTCGAAATCAGAGAACTACAGTAATATATGCATACCCATGTTCATAGCAGCACAATTCACAATAGCCAAATTAGATTAATGGATTACAAAATCATATTTATTATTTTTATTCTCTGTCCCCCCACCATTAAAATATAAGATTTATGAGGTCAGAGATTTTTATTTATTTTATTATGTTTCCCTAATACCTGAAAAGTACCTGACACATCCTAGTTATTCAGTAAATGTTTGTTAATTAGATAAGTAAATGAATGACTACAAGGAAGCTATACTTCTGTTTCCCTTGCTCCTGATTTGAGGATAAGTTAAGAAGTTTATTACCTGTAAGTCACTGGTACATCTTTTTAAAAGCTTTAAATATTGATGTCAGTTAAGTATATAGGCAACTTTCACTGAATATTGTTAGTCATTCCAAAGCAATTTAGAAACATTTCTGATCTGGTGCTAGTATCTCCTTAGAACACTGCCAAAAACAGTCTTTCTTTGTTTGTTGTTGTTGTTGTTTTGTTTGTTTAGCACTCATAATAAATACTGGATATGTTTTATTGGTAAAGCAATTGGGTTTGCTAAAGAATTGAATGCAAAGTATGGAAGAAAGCATAATGAGTAAAGTAATGAACTAGTAAGTGGTAGAGCCAGGATTTACTCCAGCCAGTCTGATTCTAAATTCTGTGTTCTTAAGCAAAAAGGGCTGAAAAGGTTAACTTATGAGGCGGTAGGAATCAAACCAGAAAACTTTGATGTCCAGAAAGTCAAATTAAGCAGTTCTAGAATGAGAGAATATATATCTATGTCGAATGTTGATTTTAAGTCAAGTAAATAAGGTCTGAGAATTTGCCATTGGATTTAGCAAAGCAGAAAACATTAGTAGTCTTGATAAAAGCAGTTACATGGGTCAGTCTGGTTGGAGTGTGAATTATTGCCTCATTTGCCTTTCAGATTAATGTAAGTTATATCACAGTTTTATAATGGCTATAATGTACTTATTCACTTTTTATCAGAAGTTAGTAAACTTTCAGAAATGTTCTAGCGGTAATAACAATGAAGTAATAAACTTATAGTATTTTAAAGTAATAGTACTTCTTACTTGTGATACCGTGTTTTGTTTTTTACCTGGCATTTACTTATATTATTTGTTTTAGGCATAACATTAGCCTTTCCAGCTTCAGTTCACGATTCTCTGATTTGCAGTAAAACATTTCAAATTCTGTACAAAAATGAAGAGGTTGTTTTAAATGATGTTATGATCTTCAAAGTTAAAATGTTATTGGATGAAAAAAAGGTAATGTTTCTTCATATATATTTAGATACATGTTTTCATAAAGCCTTAAGGCATGTTTCTAACTTTCTTTAAATATTCAGAAAGTATCTCTTAATTCCTCTTCAGATTGAAGAAACCCTCGAAGAAATAAATTTTCTTTTGTCTTTGGATCTACACTTCACAGATGGAGATTACTCGTAAGTAGGTTATTCAAACACTTAAAAAATCTTCAGTTGCTCATGACTGTATTGGTTAGACTCCCCATTTGCTTTTCAGAATCTATTGTATCCCTTTCTTGTTTATTTTGAAGAAGTACTTGTGTTTTCTGGGAGGGTCTCATGAGAATGGTTAGACCTGCTCTCTTATGCTCATGTTGATTCCATGAATTCCAGAGAGCAAAATCAACAAGTCAAAGAAATATAAAACAATTTCCTAAACTCTAGAAATTGTGTAGTTGATATAATAGCACTACCCTGAGGCAATTAAATATAACTGAATTCTCTTCCGCTGTATCATTGACGAATCTTTCCTGGTGTCATGAGTTAATGCCTTCTTTTTTTTTTTTTTTGTGGTACTGGGGATTGAACTCAGGGGCATTCTACCTCTGAGCTACACCCCCAGCCCTATTTTTTATTCTTTTTATTTTGAAACCGAGTCTCACTAAGTTGCGGAGTGCCTCACTAGGTAGCTGAGGCTGGCCCAAACCCAGGTCCTCTGCTCTCAGCCTCCCGAATGCTGGGATTACAAGCGTGCGCCACACGCCCAGCTCAGTTAATGCCTTCTTGAGGTGGGACTTTGTTGACACTCTGAGAATCATTCAGACTGATGACTTTAGGCTTGACAGTTGTTTCTAGTTCATTAATTTTTATAGCCCTTGAGGAAATTTTAGGACCTTGAGAAAGTTTTAGAACCCTGAATTGCCCACATACCTGTATACCTATAATATACACAGTCATTTATTTTAGGGACAAAGTGTGTTTGTATTCATTTGAAATAAGAATCTGAGATATATTTAATCTTTTCTCTTCCCCACCATTTCAAATGAAGTTTTAGAACTACTTGAAAATTGTATATAAATTCAGACTGCATGTAAGACTAAATAGTCACATTACAGAAAGGTTTGCTTTAGGTGTTGTCATCACTATCATAGAGAAATAAGAAATTTTTATTTATAACTACTGCTTTTCTGGGATACTTGTTCATTGTAAGAATTCTGACTGAAGTGTGGTGATGCATGACTGTAATCCCATTACTTGGGAGATTGAAACAGGACAGCCTCAGCAATTTAGCAAGACCCTCAGCAACTTAGTGGGATCCTGTTTCAAAATAAAAAATAAAATAGGGCTGGAATTGTCGCTTGAAGGTAGAATGCCTCTGGATTAAACCTCTAGTACCAAACAAACAAACAAACAAACAGAATTTTGTAAGATTTACTTGTTTGACCAAGTCAATTCTTTAAGTGGAGTAAGCTGAACTGAGTAGGTAGTTACAATGTATATGGATTGTTTTTAAAGTATACTTGGATATAGTGTCTACAACATTGCTTCACATTTTTGCATGTATAAATGTAATGACAGACTAAATACTTATAATAAAAGTTTTTAATTTTACTTAAGTAAGCAATAACTTTTTTTTTTCCCTCTTTACATTGTGTAGAGTTCTGTTAAGTCTTTTATTCTAGAAAAAGAGAAAAGGATTTGCAATATACTTTGGCAGGTACCAACTCCCTCCTTTTCTAGGACCCAGAATTGGTCATGTCTTCTCATCTGGGCACTAATGGGAGCACTGACACCCCAGTGAATCAAGATCAGCAAATTGTCTTCGAGAACTCTTAGCACACCAGGAGAAGTGCTGTGTCTGGATGTGGCTTTGTCTTGACTGACTTGCTTATTTTTAAGCAGCATTCAATACAATAAAAATAATTTGAAGTATTTTAGGGGATTTATTAGAATAGAATTTGACCTATGTCACATTGCAACCTTGTAGTTAACAGTATTCTCTACAGAGTAAAATTTACTTTAAGATGAGATTAATTCCCAAAGTGTCAACATGGACTCATTTTATAGGAATATTAATATCCCATATCATGGACTGACAGAGTAGGATCTGGCTGTTTTCTCAGTTAGTATATTCACATTGTTGCCTAATGCAAATTCTGTGCTTTTAAAATTACTCTCATTCTAAATTTAAAAAAAGTACCGGGTGTGATGGCACATGCTTGTAATCCCAGCATTTGGGAGGCTGAGACCAGAGGATCATGGTTCAAGGCCAGCCTCAGCTACCTAGTGAGGCACTCCGCACCCTGTTTCAAAATAAAGAATAAAAAATAGGGATGGGGGCTCAGAGATAGAATGCCCCAAGTTTAATCCCCAGTACCGCAAAATAAATAAATAAATAAATTTTTAAAAAGTAATTAAACAGCTGGACGTGGTGGCGCACGCTTGTAATCCCAGCATTCGGGAGGCTGAGACTGGAGGATCCGGGTTCACAGCCAGCCTCAGCTACCTAGTGAGGCACTCCGCAACTTAGTGAGACCCTGTTTCAAAATAAAGAATTAAAAAAATAGGGCTGGGGGTGTAGCTCAGAGGTAGAATGCCCCTGAGTTCAATCCCCAGTACTGCAAAAAAAAAGTAATTAAACAAAAGCTTTTGATAGTTTAAGCTACTCTACAAAATATAAATATTCCTTTACTAAATATTCCATCCATATATGCAAATGTGTTGCTTTTTACAGGGCAGGTGATCTGAACACCTTGCAACTAATAAGTAGCCGAACGTTGAAGCTGCACTTTAGCCTCTGCAGAGGACTTCATCATCATGCTAATGTCATGTTCGATTATTTCCACCTTTCTGTCATTTCTGTTACAGTCCATGCATCCTTGGTAGCACTACACCAGCCACTCATAAGGTAAGTTGCACCCTCATCCTTACTGATGGAATGCCTTCCTGTTTATAGAGCAGACTTACACCTTAGTGAAGGTAACTGAAATAGAGAAGAGGGGTAAGATTTATGATTATCGAGAAACACTTTCATTTTATACTAAATGCTCATTTTATTCAAGAGCATGGGACCATTAGGTTGATAACTTTTCTATTACAAAAGTTGGAGCAATCTTTGTCAATCCCAAATGAGTTGACCAAGTAAAAAAGTAACTTTATAACATTGTTTAGTCTGCACCTGTGTTTTTATCCAGTTCTATACTGTTATTATTCATTCTCTAGAAAAATATATGAATTGTTTTCTTAGTTTTTTTGTTTCTTTGAGTGGGCTAATTAAGATCATCTTAACTCTATACCATATAGTAATTGTTGCTTTCTAAGTCTTAACCAGTTTTATGGATTTTTACCTGGATTTTTAAGTTATATCACATATTATTTTAGTTTGAAGGTATGTAACTTTCTGGATCATAATAAGTGCATTGGAATATTTATTTTTTCTGACCACTTCCATGGGGATTATGGAAGAATACAATTCAAGCCCTTCAGTTCACACAATAAAACTTTATCTTTGTAGTATGAGCAGCAGAGGGGCACATCAGTAACTTACATGAAAAGACTCCAAATTGATTCGGTTTCTGAACTCCTCTTTGCACTTTCGGACACAAATCTGATTTTAACAGCTGTTAATGGGGGTGAAGCTTAAGGGGTTATGATGGTAAGCTGACTTATCAGAAAGCTAAGTGGGTCAATTTGCAGAATTATTCTTTGAATTTATAGACGCCAGCACAGTTTAGCATATCAAAAACCTCTTGTGGCATACTTTTACATTGTCTTAAAAAGTATTAATTGAGAATGTCTTCCGTTGTGTTGTTCCCTGTTCTCTTACATAAAGATTCTTTTGACCTAGCTCTCTTAGGATGCAGAACCCAGAATTAAAGTATTCTTACTTGCTTTGCCTTCCTTCTTCTATAATAGGATCTGTAACTGGTTGTTTTGCCATCTTTGACTTTCTTCTTGGGCCTTTGAGGAACAGTGTCTGTAGCTTTTGCAAGCAGGAAAGTGTTTTATTACATACAATTTTATTAGAAGCTGCAAAAAAATTAGAATTATGGAATAGATTAATTAGCAATAACATAACTGAAACTTCTTTGGTAAGAACATTTTTTAACTATAATTCAAGTAATATGAAATATTACTTTTATATAAATTACATTAGGTTTTATTGCTAAAAGTTTATCTGTTTATGAAATACACTATTGTAACTTTCTGAATTTCTTTTTTTATAGTTTTAGTAAAACCCTAATTAAACTGTCATTAACTATTTTTTTAAAAACTTACCAAGACTATAAAACTAGCTCAGTTTTTCTCTTGAAAAATGTACAAACAATTCATAGAAGTTAGTTCATGTTCCTAATATTGCTTTTTAAGGTCCTGATTAAGTAGAGTGGTGGTATTCACATCACCAGCAGTTTGGCTACAGGCTAGTAGGAGAAAAGGGCAGCTTATCTCCTAGAGACCATTTCCTGGAAGAAGACATTTTTGGTTCACAGTCAGAAGCCAGGAGGATTAACTATTAGCTCAATTTAGTGATTGGGAAAGAAAAACAAGGTTCCTGGAACAGCTAAGGTTGTTATTCTTACCTAATTGCTGTGGACCCATATGTCTGCTCTCTTTCTGCTAGAACTTTGTCCTTACACTAACATCATCTTCCCAGCCTTACCTTGTCTATAAGTAAGAAATTGGAAAAAGGACAGAAAGCGTGAAGGAAAGCTTTTACTGGTGGTGTGCTGGTAAAGGGATCACGTGTAAAGGTAGCATTCACTATTTGTGCTCCAGTAAGTTTTACCTGAAGTTTATTATAGGTGGATTTTTTATCCTTTAAAGACATTGAAAATTTTTTAATTTTTAAATTATCTTTTTTTAAATGTTATTTTTATTTAATAATTTCTGCGGTCAGTCATTATATACATCTGTTATATGAGTAAAAGGGTTTAGCATTTTTTTCTTGTTTTTTAACATGACATTATATTTGAATTTTTTAAGTCTAATTTTTATGACTCAATTTTGAAAAACAGTGTAGCAAGTGCAATTTAGCACTCACCTATGACCCACCCCCCTTTTTGGTACTGGAGATTGAACCAGGTGCATTCTACCACTGAGCTATACCACCAGCCCTTTTTTATTTTGAATCAGGATCTTGCTAAGTTACCAAGGGTCTTGCTAAATTGCTGAAGCTGTCCTTGCACCTGTAATCCTCTTGTCTCAGCCTCTTAAGTATAGGGATTACAGGCATGTTCCACCATGCCTACCTAGCTTTGGTGTACTTTATCTCAAATATAGTTGTGTATGACTTTTAAACATTCAAGCAGAAATATACTTATTCTAAGGAATTTATGTGATACTAATTACAATGTTAATACTAACAGAACTAATTTATATAATTGGTGATTGAAATTGTGCCTTGAGTCAGGCATGGTGGTACACACTTGTAATCACAGTACTTGGGAGGTGAGACAGGAGAATCACAGGTTCAAGACCAGCCTCAGCAACTTGTGAGGCCCTCTGCAACTTAGTGAGACCCTGTTTCAAAATAAAGAATAAAAAATCAGGCTGAAGGCCGTGCTCAGAGATAGAATGCCCCTGGGTTTAATCCCCAGTACCACACACACAAAGAAAAAGAAATTGTTCCTTGAAGCACTGAGAAGTATCCTAATAAAGTTCAAAGTCTTTTAGTAAAGAAGATTAAAAGAAATATGTTTTCAAATAAAGGCATCTGATAGATTTAACAGTTTTTTCTTTTGCTACATTTAAGTGAAACTTCTTTATTTTTGTAAGTAACATCCATATTTTATGGTTAACATTATAAACTTGGTAACCACTTCAGACAGGTCAGTATTTCCAAAGTAAAGCTTGACTCTCATTTGTCATTTAGCTGCTCTCGATCCTACCCTGTTTTGCTTTAGTATTCTTTGAGACTTCCCAAACCCTCAAAACAGAGAGGTAATCTCAAGTACTTATTCTTAGTTTTTTTAAATATTCATTGCATTTTCATAATTATTCAAATTATTAAAGGAAAATTAATCTAAGAATCCTTTAGAACTCATAATTTTGCAAAGCCTTTGCTCGTCTAGTCCTGTCATATTTTCTTTTTAAATATCTAACATATTAACAGACTGTTAAGACAATAATAATGTAATACTTATTCCTCCAGCTTTCCTCGCCCTGTGAAGACTACTTGGTTAAATAGAAATGCACCAGCACAAAACAAAGATTCTGTGATTCCTACTCTTGAAAGTGTGGTCTTTGGTATTAACTACACAAAGCAGTTATCACCAGACGTAAGAATTGAATATGTTTCTAAATATTCTTTTCCTTATTTTATTTTTCCCTTATTTAAAAAAGTATTAACTGTGAATATATTTCTTTCATTATTTGAGCCCAGCAACGTAGGAATCTAACTAAATAGGATAACAAATTGGTTAGTTTTGGTAATCTATTGTTAAAACCGACCTGAAACTTCAAAATTTTACCTATTTTAGTGAATAGAGATCTTTGACAGCATTGCCTTTCTCAGACTTGTTACTATCATCCCACTCGCTTAACAGAACTGGTAGAATCTTGTTGAAGGAGCTTGGAAAGAACAATAGCTAGAATTGAGACCCAACCCCACAAGTAGTATACATGTAGCCATTACTATGAAAGAAAGAGGCACTTATCCTGTAAAACAGTGTGCCTCAGTTTAAATGTAATATGAATTTTATATTACCAGAAATCATCATCTAATCTGCTGTTTATAAAAGTGTGGCAGTGCACACTTGTAATCCCAGTACTTGGGAGGCTGAGACCGAAGGATCTGGGTTCACGGCCAGCCTCAGCTACTTAGAGGCCCTCTGCAACTTAGTGAGACCCTGTTTCAAAATAAAAAATAGGACTGGCCTGGGCACGTAGCTTGGAGGTAGAATGCCCCTGGGTTCAATCCTCAGTACCACAAAAAAATAAATAAACAAAAATATAAAAGTCCACTATAGCAGGCATGGTGGTACAAGTCTGTTTTCCCAGCAACTGAGGAAGCAGAGTCAGGAGGATGGCATGTTTGAGGCCAGCTTCAGCAATTCAGGGAGACCCTGTATCAAAATTAACCAGAGTTAGCCGGGCGTGGTAGCGCACGCTTGTAATCCCAGCATTCAGGAAGCTGAGACCGGAGGATCCAGGTTCGTGGCCAGCCTCAGCTACCTAGTGAGGCACTCCACAACTTAGTGAGACTCGGTTTCAAAATAAAGAATAAAAAATAGGGCTGGGGGTATAACTCGGAGGTAGAACGCCCCTGAGTTCAATCCCCAGTACCGCAAAAAAAAAAAAAAAAAAAATTAACCGGAGTTTAGGGAAGCTGTGGATATATTTCATTTGTAGAGTGTCCCTGGGTCCAATCCCCAGTTTAAAAAGAAAAAATACATCATAACTGAAATTACTATGGTCACATTTTATGTACTTACTCCAAAATATTGCTGAATTTCTTATGTTTTGGAATAATTGTATTTGGCAAATGCTTAGATACATTTTTTTTTAACCTTTCCAAATTTTGAGTGTAATATTTTTAGATTTGTGGTTATTAACACTTTGTATTCTGACTTTGTTCTCTGTTTAGGGCTGCAGCTTCATCGTTGCAGACTCCTTCTTACATCATGCCTATCATTTTCATTATACACTTTGTGCCACTTTGCTACTAGCCTTCAAAGGATTGCACAGCTACTTCATTACGGTAACAGAAGAGCTTCCCTCTTGTCAGAAACTAGAACTGGGTATGTCAAAAGTAGCCAGATCTATTTTACAGTTCAAGTCATTCTCTTTACTCTTCTATAGCTATTTATCAGCTTTGCCATAGTTTTTCTCTACTAAAATTATAATGTTTATGTGCTTCACTTTAACTTCCTTTTTCAATTCCATCTTTTTCAACCCTTGATAATCACTTTTCGCAACTGAAAATTCTTTATTATAATATTAAAAAATAGCTTCTTCATGCTAATTTTGAACTGGATCTTTTGATAGATTTTTTTAAAAAACTTAATGCCAGAGCCAGGCGTAGTGGAGCATGCTTGTAATCCCAGTACTTGGGAGGCTGAGATTGGAGGATTGCAGATTCGTGGCTAGCCTCAACTACTTAGTGAGGCCCTCCACAACTTAGTAAGACCCTGTTTCAAAATGAAGAATAAAAAGTAGGGCTCAGGGTGTAGCTTGGAGATAGAATGCCCTTGGGTTCAATCCCTAGTACTGCAAAAAAAAACCAAAAAACCTAAGGCCAGTATATTACTACTCTTAGAATGTAAGCAAAAAGTGTACTAGAAAGCAAATGTAAACATATATAAGAAAATAAATCCATACTTCCAAATATTTAAATATAAACAAATTGCAGATACATGGAACATTTTATATACATTTGATTTTAAGTTATCTCAGATCTCTATTCCTTTTATATCATTTTAGGGAATAATAACATTACTCAGTATTCTAACATTTTGAAAATTACTTTAATCATTAAAGAAATCAAGCTTCAGTTTTAATCTGAGTAGTATCTGCATATATGTTACAGTACATAAAAAACATACTGCCTTGATTTGTGCATACCATTTGTAGTTTGCAAAGTGCTTTTACATATAGCACAGAAGATAAATTATTGGTATTAGCAAAATAAGTTTCTATTCAGACTTTTCATGACACTTTTATAAGATTTATTTTTAAATATCAGCTCATAAAAAGCACACTTAATCGTCTCTTCAAAATAAATGATTTTTATCATTATATATTTGAATAATTAGGGCATTGCTTTTACAGTTTTATGTAATTAGAATTTTTTTTCTGTGTGTATATTTCTTTATTCCTTAAGAATCTCAGTATTTTAACAGTATCAATGCATTTTCTTAAGTAGTCACTGTTATTGAACATAATTCTTGGGTTTGAGACTAATTAGGCTATTTTTATAATTGTCTGTTTGGGTTACAAAACAATTACAAGGATTTCCACCCTTCTTCAATTCAGCTGTAAGAAATGGCTGGATATTGTATCAGTGCCTATCCGGGACTGCTCTAGTGTATTTAATTAATTCCATTATTTAATCAGCTCAGTTCACACTTTCCCACTTGACTAAATACAGGCATTAACTGTTTACAGTGCTTGTTTCAGTGATCCCAGTGTTTATTCAGATGCACAGACAATGAGAAAATGGGTTTATTCTTTTTTGAGCATATATTCCTCAAAACAAAAATGATAGTGTGGAAAGGATTGCCTTTTGATCTCTGAAACATTTTCTTTTTTTCTTGATACTTCATATAGACTTCCTCTATTTCACTTAGGAAAACTGTAGGAGACGACTGTGTCAAATTTAAATGTTTTAAATGTTCTCATTTGAGAATGAATCATTTATACAATATATTCATTTTAGGCTATACCTTATCCTCTTGTCTCAGCCTTCCAAATACTGGGATTACAGGCATGTGCCACCACTCTCGGTTCAAATGTGTACTCTTAAACACAAGATAATCACAGGTTGGAGATCAACCTCAGCAATTTAGTGAGACTCTCAGCAACCTAGTGAGACCCTGTTTCAAAACAAAAAATTAAATGGGTCTAGAGGTATAGTTCAGAGGCAGAATGCCTCTGGGTTCAATCCCAGTAAACACAACAACCAAAACAAATAGTGCACATTTGGAGCTATTTCTGCCACTTGTTCACATCTATAAACAAAGAGTGATTTTTCATTTGCAACATAAGGAGATTGAAAGGAATCAGGTGTGGTGCCTGAGTCAGGAAGGAAAGGTGAAGACACCCAAAAGACAGAGTGTAAAGTTGCTCTACTAATAACACTTTCTAACAGTGTAATTCATTTGGACTCTTTATTAGCACCTACTATTAGCAGGCATTATACTGAGGTCACTGTCTTTAAAGAACATTGACTTCTCCTATTCCTCTCCTTTCATAGCAACAGTAATAAGAAATCAACTCAGCACTGGGATGGGTAGGAGAAACTTACCTAATAAAACAAGGTTTCTTGTGGTTTTAACAAAGCAGATAGGCCTATAAATGCCTGTGTAAAGAAGATGTCCATCTGCATATAATATGCAAGTAGATTTAACATATAATAATTACAAATGAAAAAAAGGCACGAGCCACATTTTAACCTAGAAAAAAGTATTTCTCAAAAATCAGTCTATTTGTAAAATTTATAATTAGTGATTAAATAAAAGAATTTCTCTTTTCAAAGTCAGATCTTTGTTTCAAATAGCTTAATACTTTATTACTATTTTATTAATATAACTATAGCATTTAAATAAACTTAAATTTAATTAGATATTAAAAATTAATATTTTTAATTTTCTCTTAGGTAATGATGGCTTCTGTATTACACAGTTTGGGGCTTATATGTGTGATACAGAAAATATCATAAAAAGAAAGCCCTTATTTAATTTCAGGAGTTAGTTACCAAATGCTTGTGAGCTTTTTTCCAAATAACTTGCTTAAAATATTTTATCAGAAAATAAAATTCTAAAACAAATTCAGACTTTGGTTTTAGATAACTAAATAATAGAAATAGAATAAAGTTATTAGTGCCTTACACATATATTTACTCAAAATATATTTGTTGAATGGATAAAATATCACAATATAGTTTTTTATTGTCCTTGAAAAAGTACAGCCATCAACACAGAGCTTGTGACAATTTCTTAGGGATTTTTAAAATTAAGATTCATCTTCAGTAAATATTTGTTGATAATACTTTTTGTTGGTCTTCAACTTTTCTTTATGATTTCTATTTTCTTTTCTCTTAACTTATTCTTGAATTAATCCTCTAGGAGAACATGTAAAAACACTATTAACTATTCAAAATAAAAGTAGTTTTTGCATATTCTGAACTTATCAACACGTTATTTTTGTCCACTCAAAATAAGATTGTGGACACTGACATAGTTTCATAATATACTGTTGACTGAACATTACTATATTCACTAGTTTTAATAAGTGAATATAAGGTAGTTCTTGATTAGAGTATATGTTTCCTTCTGTTATTTAGTTTTAAAATTTTGAAGAAGATATTTAAAACTCTCAAATTCCATCGTGCTTAGAAAAACTTGCCTAAATTCTGTTCCCAAACTTCTTTTAAAATAATACCTCAAATTCCTTTCTGCTTTTTTGCCTCTTTCTTTTCTCCTAGATGAATGATGTACATTTTTTTTTTTTATGACACTAGTTAAGTGTTTGACGCAAGGAACTATACTGAAAATGAAAGTCAGGACTTATGGAATCTAAGTTTTGGCAAATCACATAAACTATCTGAGCCCTAGTATGTACACTTGACCTAATGGATCTCTGAGATCCCTGCCAACACTTAAATTCTGAGTCTAAAAAATTAAAACATAAAAACAATACTGGAATGTGGAGTGTTAAGTGACAAAAATATCTAAAAAAAATCAAAATAATATAAAGTTGAATGTACATCATTTGTAATTCTAATAAGCTAATTAACTATACTATCAGATCAATACTAAGTCTATTATTAACAAATTGGAAAGTTCTAGTAAATTTTGTTATTAAAAGTAATATAGTAACTAGTGCTGTGTGCAATCCTTATAACTAGCCAAGGCCAACATGCAGGTCCTATATGAACGCCTTCTCAGAAGAAAACAGCCAAGAACTCAGAAAGACACCTGTGTAGGTATGTTTTCAAATAGGGTAATTAAATCATTCCTTTCAATTAGTATGAAATTTTTCTTTACTGTCAAATTTCATAAATATATACTTACTAATATAATGTGTTCTTACCACTTTTATTTAAGAACTTAACCTGTAGGATCAGTTTGGTTTATAGATAAATTTGGGTTAATTTCTTAATTTGTAATATTGAATTTATTTATTTAAAACTGGAAATAGTTTTTGCAAAAATCTCTTTGGCTTTTTCCATGTTCTTTTGAGTTTCTACAAAGAGAACTTTTATTTGAAACCAGGTATACTGCCAAATTTGCTTAAAGTAATTTTATCTTTGGATACGCTTACTGATAATGAATGTGATTTCAAAACTAAAGCTGCTTTACCATTGCAGAAATAAAAAAAGAAATATTCTCAATTTTTGGTTTTGTGTTTTAGTCAATTTGCATTTATTTTTTATTGTTCTAAATTTTGAAAAACCAAAGTAACATCAAATTATAACTCTGCAGATGCTGTATATGTTAAAGGAAATATTCCCATATCGTTATTTATGTATTTCCATATATATATATTTTAGATTTTTGGATAATAGTAGTACTTAACTTACTATTCATAAGTATATTGGGAATCTTTAGTTTGTATTGCACAGATTATAACAATTATTATTATTATTATGATTATTATTATTTTTTTTTTTTTTGCAGTATTGAGGATTGAATCCAGGGGCATTCTACCTCTGAGCTATACCCCCAGCCCTATTTTATTTTATTTTTATTTTTTGGTGGTACTGGGGATTGGACCCAAGGGCATTCTACCTCCGAGCTATACCCCCAGCCCTATTTTTTATTCTTTAGTTTGAAACAGGGTCTCA
Source organism: Graphiurus murinus (assembly GCA_004027655.1). Lineage (NCBI taxonomy): Eukaryota > Metazoa > Chordata > Mammalia > Rodentia > Gliridae > Graphiurus > Graphiurus murinus. The sequence continues at coordinate 17,760 of PVLC010027375.1, forward strand.
CTAAGTTGCACCAAGGCCTCACTAAGTAGCTGAGGCTGGCCTCGAGCCCGGATCCTCTGGTCTCAGCCTCCCAAGTATTGGGATTACAAGCGTGCGCCACCATGCCCGGCTTCTATTTTATTTTGAAACAAGGTCTCATTAAGTTACATAGGGCCTCACTAAGTATTTAAGGCTGGCTGAGAACCTGCCATCCTCCTGTCTCAACCTCCCAAGTTCAGGGATTACAAGTGTATGCTACCATGCCCCGCTGAAGAAATTTTTAAAATGAAGGAATATTGTAATACGTATTTCTTCCTTGTTAGAACTATGAACAAAATAAATGAAGAAGCCAAAGTCTGTCTCAGTATTTCTCAGAGACATGACCTATCTCAGAAATATCAAAGTTATATTACTTTTTTCTAAAAATTTTAAAAGAAACAGATTTTGGGGGAAGTGGTCAGGAAAGAGAAAAGAGGTTTATAGGCATTCTTTTTGGAAAAGTTTTATATTCTCCTATAAAGTTACTACAAAAATATGAAAGTGTGGCCATATATGACATGTTCAAACATTATTTTAATGATCAAAATATACTTGTAATTTAAACTCTTATATTGCCTTACTATTAATTTATATGTGACAATTTTAAATAGTGTTTTAGAATGCTGCTCAACATAATGGGGACTCTGTTAATAAAGAAAGGGTCAGGTTTTGGTTGGGTAGTAAAAGACTTGATTCAAAACTAGAGCATAATAAAGTTAGGCAAATAAGACTGAGATTTTTTTTAATCCTTAAAATTTGGCATTTTCTGAGCTGTATAAATAATGTATCTAAAGATATTTGTACAGGCATGTGTATTGCAGTATTGTTGTTAGTGGCGAAACACTAAAAGGATAATGGCCATCATTTGGGCAGAGTAAAATATGGAAGAAGTGTGTGTGTGTGTGTGTGTGTGTGTGTGTGTGTGTGTGTTTGAAAATATGTAAATATGATTTGTGTAGATTGTAGAAGAAGGGCTGGGGTTGTCATTCAATGATAGAGCGCTTGCCTAGTATACATAAGGCACTGGGTTTGAACCCCAGTATAAAACAAAAACCAAAAAAACATATGTTTGTTAAATTAATCACCTTTTTATTGAAAAAGATTTTGCTATCCATTTTCATTCAATAGCCACATTGCAGATATGTTTTAAATATGTTTTGGTTATAAAAATTAATTAAACTTTTAACTTTTTAGGAATAGTTTTTATAAAAAGTGAGACACATATACACATAATACAAAATATTAAACTTTATTAGATACTACAGAATATAAAATGCATCAAAACCTAATTATATGCTTTATCTTTTTTGTGACAGTGTTGTACCTGTTACCTTACATATATGGTCAATATTTTCTGGAGAGTGTTAACCTCTTGTGAGAAATGAAACATTCTATTTAATTATCTAATTAATTTAATAATCATATTTCCTAAGTAATTAATGTGTTATGAAAGTATATTACATTGAAGTTTAGTTGATGGATATACCCAGATATTTTTCAATCTTTTAGTTTTTTAAAGGAAATTTAACATATTTATTTAACTTCAAAGATAGTTTTTAGATCTAACACTAAAATATTTCCCCTAATTACTCTTTACTCCTTTCAGAGGAAATGGATATAGAAGCTCGACTTACTGAACTATGTGAAGAAGTTAAGGTACTTGCATTTTAAAATTCACATTATCAAGTTATTTGAGTAGTTTCTGATTGCTATTCTAAATATTTTCTCTAATAAAATGAATTAATTCATTGCTTGTCTTTCTTAAAATGCAACAACAAATTGATTAATCATTGTAGAACCAGAGCTTAGTTATCAAAATACTTTTGATTTTAATTTAAAGTTAATTTATCTTTTAAAAAGTATATTATTCTGCATATATATGAACTAGTAAGAACAATTAACTGATCAAAAGCATATGTTTCATTCTGTTCATTCAAAGAATTTCTGAACAGATTTTTAAAGTACCAGTTAAACTTGTGTATCGTGTTTTGTAACTTTCTTTTTTTTTTTTCTCTGTGTGTGTGTGGTACTGGGGGTTGAACCTAGGTGGTTTTTAACTCCATCCCACACCCTCAGTTCTATTTTATTTTTCATTTTGAAACAAGGTCTTGCTAAATTGCTGAGAGTCTCATTTAAATTTCTGAGTCTGCCCTCAAACCCTCAATTCGTGTGTCTCAGCTGCCCAATTACTAGGATTACAGGTGTGCACCCTCATGCCTGGCTCGTGATATTCTTTGAAAGTGACAATTTGTAGCCAGGCATGGGGTTGCAAGCCTGTAATCCCAGTACTTGGGAGGCTGAGACAGTTGGGGATCATGGATTTGAGACCAGTCTCAGCAATTTAGCAAGACTCTTAGCAACCTAGCAAGACCCTGTTTCAAAACAAAAAATTAAAAAGGGCTAGGAGCGAAGCTCAGAGATAGTGTGTCTCTGGGTTCAGGCCACAGTGCCACACGCAAAAAAGGAGTGACAATTTGTGTTTGATTCTCAGCACTCTTCCCCCTCTCACATACAAATACACAAACAAGGCAATTTGTTCTAGTTCAACAGATCTATTTGTGTCTCATACTGTATTCCCATTTTATTCTCACAGTTAAATTGAATCAATTTTTCTTTTTTTCTTCCCTTTTGATCAGAAAACTTATTTATTTATTTATTTATTTATTTATTTATTTATTTATTTATTTATTTTTGTGGTACTGGGGTTTGAACCCAGGGGCATTCTACCTCTGAGCTACACCCCCAGACTTATTTTTTTTTTATTCTTTAGTTTGAAACAGGGTCTCACTAAGTTGGGGAGGGCCTCACTAAGCAGCTAAGGTTGGCTGTCAACCCAGATCCTCCTGTCTCAGCCTCCCAAGTAATGGGATTACAAGCGTGCGCCACCACGCCCGGCTCAGAAAACTACATGTTTTGACTATGTTCATTTACTATGTATTCACTTTTTTTTGTATTCATTCTTGATGAGGTACATTAGTAAGAAATCAGAGATATAAATCAAACAAAAATATGTATTTAATTTGGAGGTTTGGTTTCTTTTGTTTGTTTTTTCTGGTGCTGGGGATTGAATCTAGGGGCATAAAACCTCCAAGCTACACCCCCAGTCCCATTTTTTTTTTTTTTTAAAAGAGTCTCACTAGGTTGATGAGAGTCTCTCTACTTGCTTATGCTGTCCTCAAACCTATTATCCTCCTGTCTTAGCCTCCCAAGTCCAGGGATTACAAGTGTGCACCACCACGCCCAGTTTATTTTTTTAATATAAGTTTTAATGAGGACCAGACACCGTTGAAGAATATATTTATCTTCTCAAAAATTTTACAAATATAAGATACACAAGTAATTATGAATACTGTCTAGAGGGTAACTCTACAGTTGAAATAAGTATTTTCTTTAAAACATCACCTGTGTTTTTATAATTGTTACCCCAAAGAATAGGAAACACTTAAAAATAATCTTAAGTTGTATGCTTTTGCACAGAAAAATAATCACTGAAAGATGCTAATTTTTCTCAAGTTAATCGGCTTAATGAACCCCAATCAAATTTTCACTGGGGATTTTATTGTACTGAGGATTAAACCCAGGGGCATTCTACCTCCAAGGTAACCTGCCAGCCCTATTTTTTAGCTTCGTTTTGAGACAGGGTCTTGCTAGATTAATGACAATATCACTACTTGCTTGTCCTTGAACCTATGATCCTCCTGTCTCAGCCTCCCAAATACTAGGATTACAGGCATGCGCCACCACACCCGGCCTACTGGGAATTTTAAACTTACTTTTAAAGTCATTTAAAGAAACACAAGAATAGCTAAGAAAAGCTTTTAGATAATATAAATGTAGAAGGACTTGTACACCTAGATACTGAAATATATCTAAAACTACAATAATATAAATAAAGTAAATCCTATTCTACTCTAAGTCAAGTCAAATTAAGTAACACTATAAGGCCTCAATATATTTAACAAATAAATACTTGATAAAATATCAAGAACATTGTAATTTATTAGTGGTGGGTAAACTTAGCTTTTCATGACATTACTGCACAAGGAATTCTAAATGGACTAAACAGTTAAAGTCAGAAAAATTAGGAATAAAAGCAGGTTGATGCTGAGATATAAAT
>PVLC010027376.1:0-21901 GCA_004027655.1 Graphiurus murinus
CTCTCTTTATTATACCTCTCTCTCTGGGATCGAGGGCACTACACAAACAGTAACAAACACAGCACAGAAGCCATCTCTCCAAATAGTGCCTTTCCAACAGACTCCCAATAACCCCTCTCTCCAGCAATCCACCTTCCACTAGCAACCAACAACCTTTCCTCCCAGAACTTCTCCAGCAACCCACTCCAGCAACAACCCAGCCAGCCTCTCCCTTACATGCTAGAGGTGGAGGCTCTTAAAGCCACACAGGGCCTAAGCCACGAGGCGTCTCATACAGCTCTCACCTGGGCCATGAGCCGGGCGTGCTGGTGCATGCGCTCTGGCGTGACGCAGCCTTAGAATGATACCACCTGCAGCCACTTCTGGCACTCTGCCAGGCGCCATCTAGAGGTGGGGTCTTTCCGGCCGGGCTAGGCCCCCGACAAGTAAGTTTAAGTCGGGTATGGTGGCGCACACTTATAATCCTAGTACTTGGGAGGCTGAGATAAGGATCTCAGGTTTAAGGACAGTCTCAGCAAGTAGTGAGACTCTCATCAACCTAGTGAGACTGTTTCCAAATAAAATAAAATAGGTCTGAAGCTGTAGCTCAGAGATAGAACGCCTCTGGGTTTAATCCCCAGGGCCACCAAAATAATAATAATAATAATAATAATAATAATAATAGGAAGAGGAGGAGGAGGAAAAAGTTTAACAACCTGGTAGGAAATTAAGCTATGCACATATGCAAAGTTTGTTGAGTTTCTCAACCTTTAACTGAAAACTTCATCACTGGAAAAAGAACAGGGTCTGCTATCTCCTGAATCAGACATATTTGCCATCCAGAGGAATTTTTTCTGAATGATTAAAACTACAAAGACCAAAGAAACGTTCTTTGAGTTATTAGGCTTTGTGAAACTGTATTCATAGAGTCTTTCCTGGGTATATACCAAAAAGAGGACAGTAGTAGAAGCTCATGAAATTGGACCATTTTCTCATTTTTAAAATTTACATTTGTGGCCAGGTGTGGTGGCACATGCTTCTAATTCTGTACTTGGGAGGCCAAGACAAGAGGATCGAAGGTTTGAGGACAGCCTTGACAACATAGTGAGACTCTCAGCAACCTACTGAGACCCTGTTTCTTTTTCTTTTTTTGCGGTACTGGGGATTACAGGTGTGCGCCACCATGCCTGGCTTCTCTCTCTCTCTCTCTCTCTCTTTTTTGTATTGTAGATTGAACCCAGGGACATTCTACCTTTGAGCTATACCTCCAGTCCTTTGCTTTCCCTCCCTCCCTCCCTCCCTTCTTCTCTCTCTCTTTCTATTTTTATTTTTATTTATTTAGCGGTACTAGGGATTGAACTTAGGGGCATTCTACCTCTGAGCTATACCCCCAGCCCTATTTTCTATTCTTTATTTTGAAACAGGGTCTCACTAAGTTGTGGAGGGCCTCACTAGGTAGCTGAGGCTGGTCGAGAACCCGGATCCTCCGGTCTCAGCCTCCCAAATGCTGGGATTACAAGCGTGCGCCACCACGCCCGGCTCTGAGACCCTGTTTCAAACTAAAAAATAAAATAGGGCTGGGGTGTGTGGCTCAGAAGTAGAATTCCCCTGGGTTCAATCCCCAGTACCACCACCAAAAAAAAAAAAAGTGTGTGTGTGTGTGTTTCAAACTACTTGAAACATCTAAGGAAATAGATTCTTATTTCATTTTATTTTAAACTGATAGGCATGTGTGCTGACACTCATCCAAAAGTCTCCTCTAAATTTGAATTTTTTATACCGAGATACCATATACTTCGTTTTCCTTCTCGGCTCTGTTCTTCCCGCGTCCCCTCAGGGCGTAAGAGCTCACCTTCTTTCAGATCTGTAACACCGGGTACCAGTCGTGGCGGCCTCGCGCAACAGACGTGCGCAGGTTGCCTCTCCCGGGTTAATCCTGCAGTCACACTTGGGGGCTGGAGCTGCGCCGCCCAGCACCGCGCCTGGGAGCAGCTGACTGCTGACTCAGAGGGGAAGCCAGCCACCCGCGAATCTCTTTGCAGCTCGCTGCTGCATCCCCATCCCACAATCCCTTGCCTGGCTTGCTGCAGTCTTTTCAACCGACGCTGAGAAAAAGATGTACTGTAAGATAGAGATTGATTGGTCTGAATACCGAAGGGGGTCTCCCACTTGTTAATGACCCAGAAACATTCCTGACGACTTTCCTGAGCCTTCTCTCCTTTCCTCCATTTTCCTCTTCCTCTGTTCTGTTCCTGAGCGGGCACATCAGTACTTAGAGCAGAAGATATGCTGGGCTTCTGATGATGGCTGCGCTGCATGGTAGGGAATTTTAACCAGTCTCTTTGCATGGTGCTTCCAAACTTGAGATGGTAGCGGAAATGTGCATTGTTCTCTTGGATTGCCTCGGAGCTGCAGCGACAGACTTGGGAGGATTTAATTCTCGGCCTCGTTGATTAGTCTGTTTGTCTGCAGAAATGGGTAGGTCCTAAATGTCCGGCTTGCTTAGTGCTGTGCCAGGTGGCTAACCAATTTCTGGTCTCTGTTCTGGCTTCTTCTTTAACCTCCTTTCTCTTTCATGGTGATGCTGCATGCTCTATAACTATAAATCAGAGAGAGACCTACTCTGCTTAAACAAAGGCATCAAATTAACCAGTATGGGGAGAAAGTCATGCAAGCTTTTCTTATCAAGTTCTATCGTGAATGGACTAGGTTTTAATTTTATTAGCCTTTAGTTTACCATTGTCTTGGCTTGCTTTAAATAGAATAAAAAGGTTCCCCCTGCATCTTTCTGTTGAGATGAAATGTTTAATTTACAGGATTCCTTCCTCGATACCCTAGGGTGGAGGAGACAGCGGTGCAACCCTTCCCCCACCCTGGCCTCCGTTAAGAGAACCCTGGGGTTGAGTTCCCTGGCTCCCAGTTACTATTGGAAACCCGTTCATTCATAATGCATGACTTGACCCTCAGATTCTGAATGCAATTGAGGACCAGCAAACGAATGTGCAGCAGAAGATCTCTTTCTTTTTGACCATTTTCCTCTGCCTTTGAAGTACAATCAAATCTGGGTGGAGCTCAATGGTTGCATTACCCAGAGGGGAGAAAAATCATTGGATTGGCTTTTAGGTTTTCCTTCCTCAAACCATGGATAATTTTTGTGTCAGAGCTTTTTCTGCAAGAATGCCCCACCCTGTCATTAGTCCTTAATTGTAGGGCCGTAGGAGAGCCAGCAGGAAGGCTATTTATTTTAAACTAAAAAATTGAATATTAATGGATGCCAAGCCAAAAGATAAAATATTTTTGTCTAAAGAAAAGATCGTTTCAATGGCATAACTCTCAAGAATGGATATCGACTCAATGAGACGTTTAAAAAATTATCAGTTTCTTCAGCTTAGATCACATTACAGCAGTTTTATTCCTCATGAATAAATTGTTGGGGGTTTTCAAAAGCCTACCTATATAAGAAGGACCATTTGTTTGCTGAGGCCCTTAAACTGATTTGAGTTGTGTTAAGATTCGTTTTTTGCTTACAGTGAATTTATTTACTGAGGTGGTTCATTATTTTGGGGGTGGAAGGGGGTTTTACCAGCATGATTCCTAACCCACTGTGATGTTAAATAATGCAGGCCCCTCCCAAGCACACACACAATGAGAAGTTTCCAGCACTGGGGTATGAACAAGCCGCTTTCTTATGCGGCTTAGTAGCCCTTCTTAGACCTCCAAGTATTTCTTTCCAATTTTCTCCTCGAAAGACACAAGTGATTTGCATTGCTAAGGTTAGAATGGGGCTGATTGCAAAAAATCATCTGCTAGAATATGCTGTTTCAAAATATATGCAGGCAGCATATTTAACCCACACAGTTTTAAAAAGCAGAACAAAACCTATATACATTTTTCACCATAGTATTACAAGCATGAGATGTCTTAATTTTTTAAATTTATAGGATAACAAAAGATTAGTGGACTTTGTGGTTTGTGGCTTATGATAAAAGTAAAAACACTCATTCTTTGTCTTCCTAAGATATAAAAATGCCAATTTTTAAGACCCTCTCCTGTCTCTTTCCATTATCTTCAATAAAACTGGCTGCTTATCCAAAATTTTATATGTATTATTGAGGCACATAGAAGAGAAATACTTTCATACTTAAAAGAATTTGCTGGCAAATTAGCAAATTATTTACTTAATCATAGGCTTTTTTTTTTTTTTTTTTTTTTTTTTTTTTTTTTATCCCCAGTGCTGAGCATGAAATCCAGGGCCTTGTCATGCAAGCGCTCTACCACTGAGCGACACCCCCAACCTCATCATAGTTTTTTTTCTTCAAAAAATGTGAGTGAATTACTTCTAAATTGTGGCAAAATGATAATTTGTACACACTTGTAATGGCTTTTTTTTTTTTTAATTCTATGATGCCATCTGAGTTCTTTGATTGCTTATCCAAGGGTTTCATGTTAGTACAATTTGCTGTATAATGGGGCTGGCTATTAGGGTTTTCTGAATATTTCTATTGTCCAAATTTAACAGCTTAGGCTTCTTCCTAAATTTAGAGCTTTAGATTAGACCAGATAGTGAGGGAGAAAAAATAAGTGAACTATTCAAATAGCATACTCGAAAGAACCAAGTGTTACTGCTTTTTGTATGCCAATCTTTCTACTTTACCTCTTCTACTTTACCTTCTTCTGCCTTCAGTCTCAACAGCCTTTATTTTTCCATTAAGTGCTTTTTATTATTTTTCTTGAAAACATACTAAGTTGAAGGAAATATTTATTCAACCAATAATAGAATTAAATAATGTGCTGCCTATATACCAATGGCAAAAAAAAAAAAAAAAAAGGTTTACTGCTATGTAAGCTGTGTCTTTTGAAGTTTTGATGTGACATAAATTTCTCTTGCCCGGCTCACCAGCCTCTCCCAATCCCCAGAGACAGTCCTCACTACTTAGTGCCCTGGCTGCCCTCTGTCTTTCTTTTGGTCCCATAATATTCAGCCTCTTTGTGTCATCTACGGGGGAAGCAAGGGGTGAGGGGAGGCTTGGCAGAGTGATGGATGTAGGGAGAAGAGACCCTGATTGTCTTGATTGCCCCAGGGGACTAGAAAGGTGAATGTCAATTAGCCTGACCACTTAACACTCCATCACACAGACTCAGTCTTCTGGAACTTAGAAACCCAAAGCAAAGCTTAAGACCCGAAGCAAAAGGTGAGGTCTCCTGCAAAGAAGGCGATGCCAAACAGTTATCTAGCTCCACTAGGAAAGGAGGTAGAGGAAATAGATATACTATTATAAAGTGAACCGGGGAGCTCTGCTTAAAAATCAGCTTCAGCTGGGTGCCATGGTTCACACCTGTAATCCCAATACTTGGGAGGCTGAGAAAGTATTGAAGACTCGAGACCATCATGATAAATTAGCAAGACTCTGTTTCAAAATAAAATAGGAACTGAGTATGGTGGTACAAGCCTTAATCTCAGTACTTTGGAGGCTGAGACAGAAGGATTGCATGTTTAAGACCAGTCTGAGCAACTTAGGGAGACTCTCAGCAACCTAGTCAGACCCTGTTTCAAAACAAAAAATAAAAAAAAGGGCTAGGGGGTATAGCTCGAAGGTAAAATGCCTCTGGGTTCAATCCCAATACCACAATAAAATAAATATTATATGTTATATTAATTATGTCATATATATCATATCATATCATATATCATATCATATCTTGGCTGGGGGTATAGCTCAAAGGTAAAATGCCCCTGGATTCTATTCCCTGAACTACAAAAGCAAATAAAGTAAACCAACTGCATAGGGAAAAGCCAATACATCCAGGAAGCTGCCATACACTGGACCCTGGTAATAAGGAGTAACTTGAGTACACTTTTACCTGGAGACAGAAGCTAAAGTAGAGAGCTCTTTGCTAGTAGATGCCCCGCCCCCTACACACACACACACACACACACACACACACACACACACACACACACATGCTTGCGCACCATCAGGAAAGAGCTCATTTAGCTTTCTAATTTACAAAATGGCACATCTGGGATAGAGGCTTGATTTAACTGGAAATGGGTCACCCTGTTTTAATTTCACTGAAGATTGACCTCTTTTCTTCTAGTTGAGTCCTCAGCAGTAACAATGCAATTTCAAATACAGGCAAATGGACTAGGCTCTTAACTCAATGTACCTGTCTCTCTAATCATGCTTTCACCTGTGCCTGGCTTGGCAGGAGAGGGTAATGTATAATGGGTTATAGGTGACCCTAATGGCTCAAGATTTCCCTTCATGATTTTATCTGCTAGAGAAGCTGACTTTTGCCTGTCTACATTATTGTCATTGGCTCCAAAACAATTAAATATTAAAGCTTATTAATAAATAAGTTCATAGCCAGGCATGGTGGCATATACCTGTAATCTCAGTACTTGGGAGGCTGATACAGGAGGATCACAGGTTTGAGGCCAACCTGAGCAACTTAGCAAGACCCTCATAAATACGAGTGGAGGTATAGCTCAGAGGTAGAACACTCTGGGTTTAATACCCCGTACTTAAATAAATAAACAAACGATAAATTTAAAAAATAAACAACCCAGGAGTGCCATATAACTAGACTATAGAAATGGAATTAAACAATTATAATGCACCAGTAATTTTTTTAAGAAAAGAAGTGGAATTAAGTACCTTTAGAGTGATATTTAACTAAATATGCTAACACTTACCCACAAATCACATATTAACATGTCATTTTCAGAGGAATTTTGGCCTCTGTTTCCCAACCACAGTCCCTAGACCATCCAGACAACCACGCACCACCCCCACTACCCTTGTAGCTTTTTCTTCCATCCTTCTTGCTCTTCCTCATGCTGGTGTCAGCAACAAAGAGTTTGTATACTATTCTGATCTCACTTGTATAATTTGGGGTGAGAAATATGGTCTCAATCTTAGAATTGCGGACATAGGCACTTTTCTCTAGTTTCATGTCCTCCAATCAAATTCCTTTCCATTTGGTGGTAATTTCCACCAAGTTGAGAGAGTGAGCCAGGAAAAACATCAGAGATGATATGAGGGGAGAAATGCTGGGGCAGGGTTTTTCTGTGCAAGGATTTGGTTATGGGATTGCTGCATTGCTTTTCCCCACAACGTGCTGTGTTTAGTTAGCGAAGGCCCCACTAACAAGAAGCTACGTGCCATCTTAGGCTTTTATTACTATACCTAGGTATCCACAGTAGTCCTCCATTTCTTTTTCCGCATGTGTGATCATGTTAAAACGTATTACTAGTATTTACCCTCTGGATGATGACTTATGTTGCTAAGCATTAGATTGTCACTTGGGAGGCAGGTCAAGTCTGATGAAATAACATTCACAACAACCATGCTCTTTGTCACAGAATTCCGCAAATGCTGCTCTTTTCTGCTTCTGCGCTTAAGTATATTTCCATGTTCTACTTTGCTAGGCTGATTCATTCAACAAACAATAAGTGACTTCTAAGTACTGGGCACACATGGTTCTACGTGTTGGGCCTACTGCAGTGAACAGGCAGACATGTCTGCCGTCCTGAACCTCACACTGAGGGGTTTGGATGGCAGTGCGAGGGATGGGGAGATGCTATGCAAAATAAACAAACTGTTACTGTAGTAGAAGGCCTTTTTGAAAATGTGTGCTGTGCTGGGGATCACACCCAGGGCCTCGGGCATGCCAGGCAGTGTTCTACTGAGCCACACCCCCAGCCCTGCCTCTTAATCAGTTCTTTTGCTATAATAAAAATACCATAGACTGGGTTCCTTAAACAACAAGAGTTTATGTCTTATAGTTCTGGAGACTGGGAGGACTGAGGTCAGGGTGCCACCATGGGGGGGGGGGGCGAGTGAGGGCTATCTTCTGTTTTACAGACAGATGGCTGTCTTGTTATATCGTCACATGGAAGAGGAGAGAGAGAGTGAGAGAGAGCAAGAGGGCTTTTGTCTCTTCTTATAAGGCAGTAACCCCATCACAAATGCTCCATTCTCACGACCCCTTACCTCCCCAAAGTTCCATCTTCAAATACCATCACACGGGGGGTTACAGCCTTGATATGATTGAAGTGGGGACACAGACATGGAGTCTGTAACCAAGTAAACTGGATGGGGTGCAAGGGAACTGGGGATAAGAGGCCATTATAAGCAGCGTGGTCGGATTGAGCAGGTGGCCCTGAGTGAAGGGCTTAGAGGACAACAGTACTGCTGCAACAACAGTACTACCACATAAAAACTAGCTGGTTAGTGTCAGTATCAATCTCATGTTGACTGTGTCATTTAGAAATGACTCTTTTGCTTTCATGTCTGTCTCATGTTCGTGTGTGTGTGTGTGTGTGTGTGTGTATGTGTGTGTGTGTGTTACTGGGGAGTGAACCCAGGGATATTCTACCTCTAAGCTACACCTCCTCTTGAAATTCGTTTTGTTAATCTCCAACAGAAGAACAAGTTTATAGTCTGATCGTGTTTATTACCCTGCACTGATTTCTGCTGCTTGTGCAGGTAGAAAGGGTCTCTGACTTCTTGCCCAGATGGAAGAGGGGACAGCGGAGAATCCAGACGAGCAAGTATTGCTTTCCTAATCAAGGAGACAGAAGCTGGTGGTGCTCAGACGCTTGGATTAAAGGCTGTCCTGTATCTTGTGCATCTCCCCCGTGGCGTGTTCAGAGGACGGCAGGCTTCCTACAAAGCTCAGGGGCACATTTTGTGCCTCCGTTCTTCAAAGCAGTTGTCCCTTTAGGAGCAGTCAGATGTGTTCCTAATGTGGGAATCCAGTTATACACAGGGAAGGAGTGTTATCCGGGCAACGTCAGGGGGCCTTTAGAGGGAGGAAAGCTTCTGGTGTTGATTCTGGGACTTCTAAAAACACAGATGTCTTCAACAGGTCACTTGTGACCAATCTGTGATGTTGTCATGACTTTAAATTAGTGTTAATCAGTAAACATAATTAATTTGCCATGTAAATGAACAATACTAACAAAGACTCGCTCTCATCCACTATAATTATCATAAAATTAGAATGGACCGGGTTTTTCAACTTTAAAGCATAAAAAATGTTGGTTTAAGAAATTTAACTTAGTTAACATATATCATTTGATTAACATACATGTTTCCCCTTGCTCCAAATCCAAAATTCTGAAGTAAAAAAACAAAAACAAAAACCCAAAAAGGAATGAGACAGATGCAGTGGTGCACATCTGTAATTCTAGTACTTGGGAGGCTGTGACAGGAGGATTACAAGTTTGAGGCCAACACACAGTAACTTAGGGGGCCCCTGTTTCAAAATGAAAAGTAAAAAGAGCTGAGGGTGTAGCACCTAGGTAGAACATCCCTGGTTTCAACCCTAAGTCTACTAAAAGAAAAAAAAAAAAAAGTCAAATCCAACATGATGGATTTGCTTTTTTCCATACTTTGCGTGGATGGGTATTAAAGGTAATATACAGCTGGGCGTGGTGGCGCACACCCGAATCCCAGTATTTGGGAAGCTGAGACAGGAGGATCACAGCTTCAAAACCAGCTTTAGCATTTTAGTGAGACTCTCAGCAACCTAAAAAAACAAAAAAAAGTGTAATATGAAAATTTTCAAAAGTTATTAAAATAAAATTATTTTTAGCTGTGGGTTTTTTTTTGTGTGTGTGTTTTTTTTTTTTTTTTTTTTTTGTAGTACTGGGGATTGAACCCAGGGCATTCTATGTCTGAGCTATACCCTCTAGTCCTATTTTTTATTCTTTAGTTTGAAACAGGGTCTCACTAAGTTGCGTAGAGTCTCAGTAAGTAGTTTAGCTGGTTTTAATTGATAAATTTAATTTCCTTCCCTCCTTCTTTTTCTTTCTCTTCTTGTGGTGCCGGGGAATGAACCCAGCATGCTAAAGATCAGCTCTTTTCTGTAAGCTATATCCCCAGTCCTGGATATCTTTTTTTTGCCATACTAGGGATTGAATGGGTACTCTACCACTGACCTACATCACCAGCCCTTTTTATTTTGAAACAGGGTCTTGCTAAGTTCCTGAGGCTGGCCTTGAATTTATGGTTCTCTTGCTTCAGCCTCCTGAGTAGCTGGAATTATAGGTGTAGACTACCATGCACAGTCTGCAATTATGAATTAAAAAGAAAGAAAGAAAAAGGAATAAGTCACAAATTTTTTGTCATCCTTGTGTAAGAACTGTGCAAATTTTCTCTGTGTCTTTCACATTTGAGTGTTGCTGAGCACTCTGTTGTTTATGCTGCACCCACATATACACACCTGTGAAGTTAAGCTTGCTTAAGATTAGATTTCAACAACTTATCAGATAAGGCAGAAAACCTGGAACCTGAGCTCTTTGATCACTGATTTTACTGGATGACCTTGGGCAAGTCATTTAAACCCTCAGGTTCGGTTTCCTTATCTTTAAAGACAGACAAATCCATTCCTTCCCTATTCCAAATTCATAGACAAGTGGTTAAAAAGCAGACAGTGTGCCCACATTTTGAACTCTAGAGAGATGAGCTACATTGCTTTCAATCAATGAGCATCACTCTCTACCCTAGTTCTTTAGGAAGACACTATGGAAAGTCTAGCTGATAAGGCTGGCTAGTTAGATATTCACACCTACACTGCTTAACCATGCAGTGAGTCTGTCTGAATGACACGCTCTTGGAGAGGTGCTTTACAAGGTGCTGTTTATTAATCATATTCTTTTGGGGGGGGGGTACTGGGGATTGAACCCAGGGGCATTCTATCTTCAAACTATACCTCCAGCCCATTTTATATTTAGAAACAGGCACTCACTAAGTTGCTAAGCTGACCTTGAGCCTACAATCCTTCTGTCTCAGCCTCCTAAGTACTGGAATTACAAGTGTGCATCGCAGAGCCTAGCTTAGTAATCATACTTCTTAATGAACCTATCTTGAAAGTATAGAGTTTGAGAATAAGTGGGTCATGTATGTAACTATGCTCAACTATGTCTATTCAGTGTTTTTTTTGTTTTGTTTTGTTTTGCTGTACTGGGGATTGAACCCAGGGGCATTCTACCTCTGAGCTATATAACCTCAGCTCTATTTTTTATTCCTTATTTTGAAACAGGGTCTCACTAATTTGCAGAGGGCCTCACTAAGTAGCTGAGGCTGGCCATGAACCTGCAGTTCTCCTGTCTCAGCCTCCCAAGTACTGGGATTACAAGCATGCACCACCATGCCCAGTCAGTGTGTTCTTAATGGAAGTCAAAATACTTTTCAAAAATGTGGTGATTTGGTGGGGAATAAGAAGAGTTATCATTTATATTTGAAAAAGAATTGTTTCCTTTAGAAAGTGTTGGATTATTGATTTTGTAATTATGATATATTTCCCAACATCAAACATAGGTCACAGACCAAGTTAAAATGTCCTATGGAAACCAAGCTTCCTTAGGACAGCCTTCATAAAACTCAAAGTCAAGATCATGGGGTGAAAAGGAACATGTATTTTAGAGACATGCATACTTGACATTGCATGTTTGCATTTGCAATCACAGAAACTTCTCGACTTAGGCTGTGTGTGTGTGTGTGTGTGTGTGTTTCCTATTGTAGTTAGATTGAAGATTAACTACCCTTTTTTTTTGTAAAGAGTATTTCCATTGGGAATTGATTAGAGGACTGTGGACACCTTGGCAAATATTTAGAAATTTGAGAAGTGAATTTTAGTTCATCCTTGGTTTACCCCTTTGGGAAAGAAGTCTTTTTGGTGTAAATAGAGCAGTATTCTATGTCCTAACTTTTCCCTACCTGTACTTTCATGAGCCTCCTACTTTTTTTTTCCTTCTGTAATCTTCTTCTAATTTCTTCTTTTCTGGCATGATCCCTAATATTTTGAAAACTCTTCTGAATTAACTCACTTCTCCAGGTCCCTCAAATGCACACACACAAATAGCCAATTGACATTTGTTTAAAATTACAGGGGCTACCTCTGGTCTTCATTCCTGTTCCGTGGCAGAAAAACTTTAGCTTTATATCCACAAATCTTTAGTTCTGAAGAAAACACTCTGAACCACATAAATAGTTTTTAATTCTAATTTCCTTTGTATTAGTAGTATACAGTGGAAGAAAAATAACTCTATTTTTAGGTTATGTACCTGGAGTCTGTGAATTAAGCTGACAAAGATTAACAGGAACAAAAGGCATACAAATTGTGCCAGTTTTAATAGGTTTAACTTTACATGCACATAACCTTCATGGAAAAGAAGTGAAAACTTGGAGAGGTGATTGGACTTGAGGACTTATATATCATTTTAACAAAGAATAATATGTTGTGGGAAACCATCTAGACAAAGAAAGGAGGGGTTGGACTGCAAAGGGTAGTAATTGTGGGAAGGTGACTAGGAAATGTATGGTATCTACATCTTAAAGTTTGCAAGACTAATTTCTTGCAGGTCCCAGTGATTAAGAGCCTTCCTCTCTTCCTGGTATGGGAGGGGGTACATTTATAAATGGAAATTTTCTTTAGACAGGGAATTTTATGCCCATCTTAAGCAAATGGGGGAAGAGATAGAGAGCTCCTTTTATGTCTTGTGTTTATCAGCAGCCTTCAGTTCAAAATAATCCTTATACCAAAGTGGCACATTTTGAGTGATACATTCTGACCCATCCAAATACAATAGTTGGGAAGACATATTGAATTCTGCAAGAATATAAAAGGCAAATATGCATTCAAATAGAGTCATGGCTGAAGACATAAATAGCCAGAGCTATATAAATATTTATCCACTCGGCCACCAGTCAGCCTTGAAAGCATACCTCTTCCTACAACGTGCCCTCTTCTAGTTTGTTTTGTTAGTGTGGTGAAGATGTGATTATTTTGTTGATCTACAAAACAAACAGCAGGCAGCTCACTGTATCCTTTGATACAATGAGGGCTGCCTATCGTCCTTCTGAGGTCACTGACTGACTTCTACCTGTGTGTATAGCACGATGCCTAGAGTAAAAAAAGCCAGTGATTGATTTGCACTTACAGATTGTCATATATTTTTTCATTTTGGTTTTTCTGACAGCAGCAGCGTGCAGGGTCAGAGACAGCCGGCCCCCCATGTCAGTGGTCTAGAATGGCCAGCGAAGGCACCAACATCCCAAGCCCCGTGGTGCGCCAGATTGACAAGCAGTTTCTGATTTGCAGTATATGCCTGGAACGGTACAAGAATCCCAAGGTTCTCCCCTGTCTGCACACCTTCTGCGAGAGGTAAGCCTCTTTTGTGCTCGGAGAAGGGCCTTCCACAGGCTGACCTGTGGCACCTGCCACGGGGTTCTTTCCCAGAGTTCTGCCATGACTGATGGGAGGCAATGAGTGTCTTGTGCTTCTGACAGACATCCAGAGACCTAGTCAGGAGTTACCAGTAACTTAGTTTATTTCAAAAAATTGCAAGTGGGAGAAAGCAATCTGGTAACTACTGGTTCATTTCCAAATGACATGGACCATTAAAGTATTTTGAGATGAAAAACATTTTTTTAATTTCCCTTTGGTTCTTTGTGAAACAATTTTTTGCCAACAGTAGTGACCTCACTGTGGTTATTGGCGGTCCTTTGTGTGGGCCAATTAAAAATCTATCATTTCCTTCAGGGTGAGGTGGCATGCCTGTAATCCCAGTACTTGGGAGGCTAAGACAGGAGGATATCAGGTTTGAGGCCAGAACACAGTAAATTAGCAAGGCCCTGTTTCAAAATTAAAAAAAAAAAAAAATGAAAAGGGCTGGGGGTGTAGATCAGAGGTAGAACGCCCCTGGGTTCAATCTGTACTACCACAAGAAAAAAAATATATATCGTCATTTCCTTCCCTATAATAACAGATCAGGAAAAGTACCTGTGTGTATGGGAGGTCAGTTCAGAGAATAATGCTCCTTCCCAGAGGTACTTCAGATACTAAATATTAAGTCACTTTGGAAACTGATATTTTAGGTGAAGAAAAAGACTATACATATATATGTAAAATAATTGTAAATTACCTAAGTAGTTTGCATTTAAGAAAACATACTTCCTTATTTATCCTTCTTGAGAGGGTATTTTTGTTGAAGAGGGATGTTAACGAGTTAACAAAATACACTTTTACTCCATTGTTTACCATGTAAGAAAATAAGCATAAAAAGTTTGTTAGTAATTAGTTTACTTGTGGTCTAATTGAAGTCTTTTCTTAGTAAGGTTATATATTACTTTAAAAAATAAATATAGTTATTATTTTATGGAATTTTGTTAGATACATATTCTGTTGTTTAATATGCATAATTAGCACACTTTTATGATAGAACAGGCAATCAGTACTTTTTTTTTTTTTTTTTTTTTTTTTTGCGGTACTAGGGATTGAACTCAGGGGCATTCTACCTCCGAGCTACACCCCCAGCCCTACTTTTTTTATTCTTTATTTTGAAACCGAGTCTCACTAAGTTGCGGAGTGCCTCACTAGGTAGCTGAGGCTGGCTGCGAACCCGGATCCTCCGGTCTCAGCCTCCCGAATGCTGGGATTACAAGCGTGCGCCACTACGCCCGGCTCAATCAGTACTTCTAATGGCTTCAAATGTTTGCTGATTGCATTTGCCATCTGATTTAATATACATTTGTTACCTGGTTGATGATTTTTCTTTAGTTGGTTTACTTTGGAGGACATTAATATCAAAAGAATAACTATATCTGCTGTGGTGATAATTGGTAGAGATGGTAAATTATTACTGGTAGTTGTGTTTTTTTGTTTGGGATTGTGTGTGTGTGTGTGTGTGTGTGTGTGTGTGTGTGCGCCCGTGTGTGTAGAAGCCACTGAATCTGACCTCAAATTAATGTGATATTAAGCAAGGGACAAGTGGCTACACACCAGAATTACACAGGAAGCCATATAATTGTTGAGCAGAAAACCCCAAGCAGAATTGTTCAGCAGAAAGCCTCAAGGATGAAGACACATTAAGTGAAGGGGAGTAAGTAGCAAGGAAGAATTTCAGGTGTGTGCAAAGCTGCTGTTGTGACAGGGACTGTGACACTTCAGAAGAACTTAAGTAAGTCCATGAGAGGAAGAGACAGAAAATATATAAGCGCCACGTATGTGATCCCTGCTACCATATATGGATTCTTAACATTCTTTGCAGAGCAGAGGAAGCCACTGGAGTGTTTGCATCTCATGTGGGAGGAGAAAGACATTTAAATGGTTACTTTTGAGTTTTGAGAAGGTTACTCAAATTGCAGTGTGCAGAGGGTTAGAGATTACCAAGGGAAATGACAGTACGCCAGGTATAAGGCTATTGCAGTCTGGGCACAGTAGCACACACCTGTAGTCCCAGGACTTGGGAGATTGAGACAGGAGGATCCCAGGTTAGAGGCAAGCCGCAGCAACTTCGCGAGGTCCTCCACAACTTAGCAAGACCCTGTTCCCAAATAAAAAATAAAATAGGGCTGGGGTGTAGCTCAGAGGTAGAATGCCTCTGGGTTCAATCTCCAGTACTACCCCCCACACACACAAATAATAATAAGGCTATTGCAGAAGTGTAAGGAAGGATGATGTGAATGAGATGAAGAGAACTGGAGAGGTTGGGAAGACAGTTAGGAATTGTCAGACTTTGGTGATGGGCTTGCTGCAGAAAGTGAAGGTCAGTAGAGGAATTCCTGTTTGATGAATGACTCCTAGTTTCTGGTTTGCTTAGATGAATGAATGGCAGTTCCATTCATCAAGGTAGGAAGAAGGAGAAGATCATTGGTTTGGTTTCAAACATGTTTAGTTTTAGGACCTGTGAGATATCTTAAGAGAAGATGTCAAGAAGGCAATTGGTATACTGATCCGGCACCCAGAGGAGACATCTAGGGGGAGAAATAGAAATATGCAAGTGTGCCGGGAGTGGTGGCACACTCTCACAATCCCAGGACTTGGGAGTCTGAGACAGGAGGATCGCAGGTTCATGACTAGGCTCAGCTACTTAGTGAGGCACTCCACAACTTAGTGAGACCCTGTTTCAAAATAAAGAATAAAAATTAGGAGTGTAGCTCAGAGGTAGAATGCCCCTGGGTTCAATCCCCAATACTACAAAAAAAAAAAAGAAAAAAGAAAAGAAATGTGCGAGTGTTATGCTTATAGCCACACACATGGATATAAAATCTCAGGGGAGAGGAGCTATTCTGATGGAGTCTCCATCAACTCCAAACTTTTATTAACTCAGAAGAGATAGAGAAGGCAGAGGAAAGACCAGATGAGTGTGGTCTCCTAAAGACAAGGGAAGGTGAAAAAGCAAAAGGGAGGGGGAGGGGAACAAGGGCAAGCTGATGACTGCTGCTGAGAAGCCTTGTGAGATAGGTTTGAAAATGTCTGAAGGAGCCGGGTGCAGAGGCGCACAGCTGTAATCCCAGTGCTTGGGAGGCTGAGACAGGAGGATCAAGACCAGCCTCAGCAACTTAGTGAGACCCTCTTTCAAAATAAGAAATAAAAAGTCGGGCGTGGTGACGCATGCTTGTAATCCCAGCATTTGGGAGGCTGAGACCGGAGAATCCGGGTTCTCGACCAG
The DNA here is from genome assembly GCA_004027655.1 of Graphiurus murinus. Taxonomy (NCBI): domain Eukaryota; kingdom Metazoa; phylum Chordata; class Mammalia; order Rodentia; family Gliridae; genus Graphiurus; species Graphiurus murinus. Next base: position 16,445 of record PVLC010027376.1, read on the forward strand.
CCTCAGCTACCTAGTGAGGCACTCTGCAACTTAGTGAGACCTGGTTTCAAAATAAAGAATAAAAAACAGGGCTGGGGGTATAGCTCGGAGGTAGGATGCCCCTAAGTTCAATCCCCAGTACCGCAAAAAAATAAATAAATAAAAAAATAAAAATAAAAAGGGCTGGGTGTATAGCTGGGAGATCGAATGGCCCAGGGTTCAATCCCCAGCACACACACACACAAAAGTCTGCTGGGTTTACGTATCAGCAAATTAGCAAAAGCTGTTTCATTTCTAGCATTGATCCAATGCTAGCTACCTCTGTGATACAGAAATCAATTAACCTTCCTTGCAAAATAAGAGGAATGAGACTAAATCAGTGGTTTTCACATTCTGTTTGGCTAAGGAACTGGAAAAAAACAGAATAGTATAGTCTTTTTTATTTTTGCAGTGCCAGGGATGGAACTTAGGGCCTCAAGAATGACAGACAAGTGCTCTACCACTGAACTACACCCCCATTCCCAAGTCTAATTTTTTTTGTTTTTGTGGCACTGAGGATTGAACCCAGGGTCATTCCACCTCTGAGCTACACCCCCAGCCCTATTTTATTTTTATTTTGAAACAGAGTCTCACTAGGTTAATGAGAGTCTCACTATTTGCTGAGGCTGTCCTTGAACCTGCAATGCTCCTAAGTATGTGGGATTACCACCAATGCCCAGCTCAAGCTACTTATGTAGAGATTAGATTCTGACGTCAAACTGCCTGGATTTACATCTCTGCTCTGTTTCTGATCAGCAGAGCACCTCGGCAAGTCACTTAACCTCTCCTTACCTGTTGTTTCCTCTTCCATCTTAAAGGCCCATAGTAGTACCTCCTTCATAGGCTCTCTGGAAGTATCTCCAATCTAATGAACAGTAAATATGTGGTCATTCTTAATGATACATTTCGTGTATGTGCATGGAGGGGGTGGTATTAGAGATTGAACCCAAGGCTGGCCTTAAAATGGCAATCCTCCTGTCTCAGCCTCCCAAGTACTGAAACTACAGACATGTATCACCATGCCCAGCTTCTGATGTGTTTTTTAGTATCAGATTATGGTTTTGTGTGTAAAATGAATATCAATGTTAACAAAGGCATTTGACATCTTTCTTCCAATTTTTAGAGTCCCCACATCCCTGAGCCCAATGCTGGCTATTGTAGACCATTGCTTTCTCAAACTTTAATGTATGTACAGATCGCACTTTGGGGATCTGATCCAGTAGGTCTGGACAGAGCCTCAGACTTTGCATTTTTACCCAGTTCCAGGAGGCCAAGGCGGCACATCATCACACCACACTTTGTGGCCAAGACTCTAGAAAATATTGTGGAAGTCAAAGAAGACTTTTCCTTGAACACAGCCCTTTGCCGGGTCAGTGGACAGGGCCGGTGTGAGGACAGTTGAGCTCTTGGTTTTTGAAATATCATTTCCCTAGCGAAGGACAGGATGCAAAGGAATGTCTGCGAAGTAGCTCAGGTGGTGGCTTGGAACGGGGACGGTAGCTGTGGGAAGGGTGCTCCCGTCCCCTGGGCTGCGCTGTGACCGTCTCCACGTCTGCCTCTGCAACAGGTGCCTGCAGAACTACATTCCCGCCCACAGCCTAACCCTCTCCTGCCCCGTGTGCCGTCAGACCTCCATCCTGCCCGAAAAAGGGGTGGCCGCGCTCCAGAACAACTTCTTCATCACGAACCTGATGGACGTGCTGCAGCGGACGCCAGGCAGCAACATCGAGGAGTCTTCCATCCTGGAGACCGTCACCGCTGTGGCTGCGGGAAAGCCTCTGTCGTGCCCGAACCACGATGGGAATGTAAGTGAAGCGGGGGTGGACGCCGCCAGGAGTGCAGCGGCTTCCACCTGGGTGGGCTTTGGGCACATCAGGGATCATACCTTAGAACAGAACTGGAAAATGAGTGATTAAAAACCATTTGGGGGGTGCAGTGCTGGGGACGGAACCCAGAGATGCTGGGGACGGAACCCAGGGGCATTCTGCCTCCCAGCTACACCCCTAGTCCTTTTTATTTTTTATATTGAAACAGGGCCTCGCTAGGTTGCTTAAGAGTCTTACTAAATTGCTGAGGCTGACCTCGAACCTGCGATTGCTAAGGCAGGCCTCAAATCTGCAAGCCTCCTATCTCAGCCTATTACTCACCAGTAATCTGCCACCATGCTTGGCTTTTTTTTTTTTTTTTTTTTGTGGTACCTGGGGAATTGAACCCAGGGGCATTCTACCTCTGAGCTACTGATCTTCACCCCAACCCTATTTTATTTTTTATTTTGAAAGAGGTCCACATTAAGTCGCAGAAGACCTCACTAAGGAGGCCATGAACCACCTACAAGCCTGCAATCTTCCTGTCTCATCCTCCCAAGTACTGGTATTACAGATGTGCCACTATGCCCAGCTTGCTTGCTTGTTTTTTTTTTTTTCTTTCTTTCTTTCTTTCTTTCTTTCTTTCTTTCTTTCTTTCTTTCTTTCTCTCTCTCTCTCTCTCTCTCTCTCTCTCTCTCTCTCTCTCTCTCTCTCTCTTTCTTCCTTTCTTAATAACCAGCCCCCAGACTATTTTGCCTGCTCAGTTTCTCTAATCAGAATTATTAAAATAAGCCAGGTGTGGTGGCGCATGCTTATAATCCCAGTACTGGGGAGGCTGAGATAGGAGGATTACAGGTTCAAGGACAGCCTCAGCAAGTAGTGAGACCCTCAACAACCTAGTGAGACTCTGTTTCCAAATACGAAATAAAATTGGGCTGGGGGTGTAGCTCAAAGGTAGAATGCCTCTGGGTTCAATCCCCAGTACCACACACACACAAAAGAATTATTAAAATAATAAACTCCAATTTCATGGTGTCTGCTTAGCAATATTGTTGGTATCCTCAGGAGAGCAAGTCAGTAGTTATTTGTGAGCTGGGCATACTTTGACCCACATAAACATCTGTGTCATAAATTATGGATAAAGATTTATTAATGGATACATTCTGCAAACCGAGAATGATTATTAAAATGTTAATTAATTAGAGCTGTTTATTTTTCTTGTAAGGGGAATTTCTCTTATGTTCCCATATACCCTATTCCGAAATAATAAATAGAATTTGAAGCTATGTGAATCCTTGGTAATAGATTGCAGATTATGAATCCCCAGCATAGTCCCTGCTACTCGCCAGAATGGTAACTATTATAAACTCAGGGGGACCTGAGGGTATCATCAAATTACTGATTCGCTCTAATTCTGTAACCTGAAGAGGCAGTATTGTGTTGTGGCTTCGAGCGTTGCCTTTGGAGTCCCACAATCTGGTCCTACTGCTTGATTCAAATCCCGTCCTTAAACTTATTCCCTGCATCAGCTTTGGCAAGTTTAGTAAGTGCTTTGTGTCTCATTTCCTCTTCTGTAAAATGGAGGTAATAATAGTATTTAACATAGAATTATTGGGAAAATGAAATGTTGAAGTCACATAAAGCACGTTGTAAGCTCTAAAGGCTAGCTTTTAACATTATTTCTTGGAGGCTTGGGATACAGCTGGGTCCCATCCCTGGTGTCACCTTCCAAAATCATCATCACCATTATTATTATGATATTATTACCGGTGCTGGGAATGGACTCCAGGGCCTCAGGCATGCTAAGCACGTACCTACCACTGAGTTCCACCCCCTAGCCCTAATATTATTTCTTTTTGTGTGTGTGGTACTGGAGATTGAACCTGTAGGCATTTTACCTCTTAGTTACACCCCCAGTCCTATTTTTTTATTGTTTATTTTGAAACAGGGTCTCACTAAGTTGCAGAGGCCCTCACTAAGTAGCTGAGGCTGGCCTCGAACCCGGATCCTCCTGTCTCAGCCTCCCAAGTACTGGGATTACAAGCATGCGCCACCATGCCTGGCTCCCTAATATTATTTCTAATCATTGATTTTATTCACTTTTCCCCTTATATATTGGCTATTTATTTATTTATTTTTGGTCATACTGGGGATTGAACCCAGGGATAGTCTATTCTCTGAGCTACACTCCCAGCCCTTTTTATTTTTTATTTTGAAATTGGATCTCACAAAGTTGCTGAGGGCCTCACTAAGTTGCTGAGGCTGGCCTCCAACCTTCAATCCTCGGGTTTCAGATTCCCAAGTACTGGGATTACAGGCATGTACCATCACGCCCAGCTTAGTGGTCACTTTGAAAGTACATGAAACTGCTTATCATAAAAGCCCACATATAATAAAAGCACAAAGGCAAGGAAATGATTGTTACAGCTAAGCAACTATTGTCAGCTGTACTCTCGTTCTTCTCATCTCACGTCATTCTCTCGGCCCTCTGTGCTGTAGACTCCCTGTCTCCTAGGACTTACCAAATGCATTCGCACCTCGGGCCTAGTTTTCCTGTTCCTTCTGCCTGGAATGCTGTTTGTTCCCTCTTTATGTGGCCAGCTCATTCTGTCCCTAAACTCTCAGCGCCACTTTCTCTTCCCTAGAGCAGCCTTCCCCAGCAGCACTTCCCCAGCCTGGCCGACGCTTGGGCCAGTACCCTTCATCATCTCCTTGTCAAATGTGAGTGCCAAGTGGGAAGGGACCTAGCTCATTGTGCCCTGAGCACCAAGTACGGTATCCCATGCATGGAAGCCAATCACTACGTATTTGTTGAACGGATTTGCCAGACAGCATACTCGGCACCTCAGACAGTCTCTGCAAAGTGGGCGTTAGTTACCTTCCTTTATAGATGAGGAAACCAGGCTTGAACAGTGTAAGTCACAAAGCTCGTTGACATATCATAGAAGTTAGACCTGGAAGAAATAGCACCCTGAGCTTTTTTTGTAGACCACACGAAGGAGAGATAAAGATACTAGTAGCTATCAGATGTCCCACGCATCATACTCTAAGAGTTACTGTGTCCACTTTGTAAAGGGTGCCTTCAAAAGCAGTTTGAGCATTCTTCTTGTGACCGTGTCTCACACTGATTGGTAGTAAATGCTGAGTCTCTGTCTTCCTGGAGCTCACATTCTTGATATCAGCTCTGGGAAGGCATTTGTGCCAGTACGAGAGTCCCCTTAAAGTACAGGCCAGTCATGGGACTCCCTGTAGGCCTGACATGACAGAGAAGTAAGTTTTAGGAAACCTACTGGAGACACTGGCCTAGATTTGGAACATGAAGAGGCAAGTCATAGAATGAGAAATAATAATAATTGGGAAGATAATATCAGTAAGCAAAGTAAGAATATGATAGAACTCACCTGTGTGTAAACTTCTCTTTCTTTTTTTTTTTTTTTTGCGGTACTGGGGATGGAACCCATGGGCATTCTACCTCTGCGCTACAGCCCCAGCCCTACTTTTTTATTTTTTATTTTGCAACAGGGTCTCACTAAGTTGCGGAAGACCTCACTAAGCAGCTGAGGCTGGCCGCGAACCCGGAGCCTCCAGTCTCAGCCTCCCAAATGCTGGGATTACAAGCGTGCGCCACCACGCC